>JAOCNB020038629.1:0-13263 GCA_026546465.2 Palythoa caribaeorum | reverse complement strand
TATTAAATTTTCCGATTTTCAAATCTCAGTTTTTCATGTACTGTCCTTTTATAAAATCAAGATGGTAGATTCTCTAGTTTTCCAAGGCACAATCAGTTTTTGCCCTGGATAAAAAGAAAATTTAAAAAATAAAGACCAAAAAGAGAAATTCTCAGACCTGAAATAGCTGTGTTGTAATCATGCCTATAATGGTACACTGTACAGTGAACAATTCTTTTTAGATTTTTCAATCCTCCCCGTTTATTAAGGCCCTTCCCCCCCCCTGCTTATTAGGTCTTCAAATATTTTCCGACTCCCTCGTTTATTCCGACTTCCTCCCCTCCCTCCCGTTTATTTGGCACCGAAGAGTAAAGTCTGACCGCGAAGCAGCAAATGTGTAATCAAAATTGATTGCAGGCGTTTGTGGCCAAAGTACAAGTGTTTGTCAAAAAATCATAAAGATGAATATCGTACGTGGCAAACCTGAACTCCAGCTCAATAGACAAACATCTCAATAGACAAACCTGAAGATGACTCAAAGTGTCGAAAACGTTTGTTTTAAAACTTTTAACTTTTAAATACCATTTTAGTATTTTAATAGACAAACAGTTTTATAATTCAACGTATGTAAGACAGGAATTAAACCAAAAATTATGTTAAAGCAACTTTTTTAAAATTTAATTTATTTTAGTTTAATTTGTTTGTTTTTTAAGAAAACGTTACAGCGTTGGTCTTTGTGACATTACATACAGGAAAAAAACCGACTTTACAAGCGTAGACAGGCAGTATAATATATAAGTAAAGTGTACATTCTTTCTCCTTAGCGATACGTCTATGAGCCTTGAGGTTAAAGTAGACTAGTATAGCATTAATTCATAGAGTGGTTTTTGGCATGCCATATTTTAAACAATTTGTGAAAGGGAAACTCTTGTTTTTCGTGGTGATGGATTCTTCTACTGGATTTTTGTTTTCATTTAATAACGCTAAAAAACTTGTATTGTGCTAAAACAACTGGTAACTGCTGTTAAAATTTACTTGTTGTTGCAGTGTTCATTATTTAAGAAAGACAATGTAACCGGCCCTCTGTGCGATGATCTGTGTAACAGCACACGACTCAAGATTGGACAGTGTCTCTCATCAGTACCAGAAAAGAAAGTTTTTGGAGGATCTTGGATGGGAAAAGAAATTATTCTCAAACAAGCGCAGTACTGGTTTGACCAATTAGAAGGAATTGATTTCCCTCACAACCACACTGAAAGCATTGCTATGGAGAGAATAAAGGATATTATTATAAGACACTTCGGGCGTTGCGGTAACTGCAAGAAAGTTGTTGCAGAGTTCATGCAACATGCTGATGGAAATGGTGACGGGATTGTATCGCAAGTTGAAGCAAAGACTTTTCTAGCTTTAATTTTATATCAAGAGCCCTTTATAACACTTCTTCTTAATGACAGCAAGCATTCTGTGGATTTTTATGGCTACTGTGGGGGAATTTATTTTGTTGAAAAAGTGCCATTTAAAGCGGATTCTGTTTTCGGGAGTTCCGTAGTGTTTCAAGATTACATGTTTCCCGACGCGTTTGACCAACTAGATGAGTTTTTACGCTCACTGTCAGCTGTTCTGTTGAACCAACAGTTGATGAAAAGCCTGAAGATTTCTAATGCGGTGAAATTCATTGCTTCAAACGTAGCATCAATCATTTACAGAAATATTTACCAAGAACGAGTACCTAATCTCCAGGAAAAGTTTATATTTGCAAAATCACTTCTTGAAGCTCTCCAAGCATTGTCTGAGAACGAATATGGCGCTCTTCAATTCTGTGATTCACACATGGGAAACTTTGGGCTAACAAACGATTCCGTTGTTAAACTCATTGATTACGATCAATATTTTGGACAAAGTTATTTAATAAATGGATTGGAAAGGACTAAATGCGAAGATGGATGTTCTATCGGCTCCGATGAGGATTGTTTTGCGGATTGCGACAATGCAACAGGTTTTTGTTCATCAGACCTCAAATCACAGGATTTACACAACACCTGCTCATCGCTTTTTCGAACAATTTTTAAACGAACTGCTTATGAAGAACTTGTTAATCCGGAGGATGCGGGAGCACGGTGCCAATTCGACATCATAGCGAAACTGATTCACAAATGTCGAGAGATTCCTCTTGCAAGTAACGTGAATGAGTCCCGGAGAAATGTTGACATGGTTAAACGCTTGCTGACTACAGCTGAGGAAGAGATGAAACGTTGTATATGAACTTGACAAGTTCAGCTCGCGGAGGATGACATGTTACAAAATTGGATTTTTCAACACTTAGAGCTATCCAGTCTAATCCAATCCAATCATATCCCATCCCATCCTAATCCCATCCAAATGTTATCCAAATCCAAATCCAATCCAATCAAAGCTCAATCAAAATCCAGTCCTAATCCAATTCAAATCCAATCAGAATCCCATCCGAATCCAGTCCCAATCTCGTCCGAATCCCATCCTAATCTTGTCCGAATCCGTTCCGAATCCCATCCGAATCTCATCCAAATCCAATCCAAACCCAATCTAAATCTAATCATCTAATCTAATAAAATATTTATATAGCACTCCTTTTTAAAAAACCAAAAGTGCTTTATAACAGTGATGATGCACAAATTTAAATTATTAGACATTATTACAAGCAGTGTAAAGTGATTTCAATTAAGACTCATAAAACGTTTTTTTGAAAAGAAATGTTTTGAGTTCTTTTTTTAAAGAATGAACATTGGTGAAATTCCTGATATATTGCGGGAGATCGCTCTATAGTTTTGGGCCACTGATGGAAAAACCTCTGGACCCGTAGCTCTCCATGTGATATCGGGGGATGCAGAGGAGGCCCTTAACCGCGGATCTCAAATTGCGGCTGGGGACATAGGGTTTGATCGATTCCTTCATGTATAACGGTACCACACTAGCTTTATATATACATAGAGAGAGGGATCTTGAACTCTACTCTTTGTTGTACTGTGAGCCAGTGGAGTTGGTGCAGTATGGACGTAATGGGGTCTGATTTACTTGCTAATGATATGTTAGGTCCTTCATATGTGGTAAATTATGATGGTGCATACTTATAACCCTAACGCTAACCCATATCCAAACCCTATGCGCCACCATAATGTACCATATAGGAAGGACCTACGAATGATACGACCCTGGCGGCAGTATTGAGAACATGCTGCAGACGTTGGAGTTGGGGTATTGGTGGACCGTAGAACGATGTATTGCAGTTATCCAATTTAAACGTGACATGTACAAATATTTAAACGTGACATGTACTAGTATTTAGACGTGACATGTACAAATATTTAGACGTGACATGTAGTAGTATTTAGACGTGACATGTAGTGTATTTAGACGTGATATGTACTAGTATTTAGACGTGACATGTACCTGTATTTTAGTTGTATCACAGCTAAATGATTTAATGTACTCTTTTGAAATATGATTTTGTGCAATTGCGGGGAAATAACGCAACCATTGTCAAGCATGCTATTCTTATTCAAAAAATAAGTAGCAGCAGGTAGGATTCATCAACGGTTACGCGGACACATTCGTGCAGAGAATGGAAAATGTCAGGAAAGAGTCATGATTTCCAGCCAAAAAACGCACCCATTTGACTCTCCTGAAATAATTCCCAGAGTTAGGTATATAAACGCTCTAACTTTGAAGTGAAGCGATTTCAGTGTGTCGACTGTCACGCATATAACTTTCAAAATCAGAACACACATGCGATACAAGCAACAGAAACAGTTTGTAAAACATTTGTCTGAAACTAATACTGAGCTAATAAATTTTGAAAAAGTCTGAGCTAAGGTCTGAAAACAGTCTGGAATTGTTTTAAAATAAAGATCTCTGCATTTAACAGTTGATCATTTGAATTGAGCGAGGTGGGGAGTAGCAGATGAAACTGTTTAGGGGGGTGGGGGAGTGCTTTTTACATGTCCACATTGTAATTTATTGTTGCAAAGCAATGAGGGTAACAATAAAAGTAGATCTATCTTTCTATTAGAGGTAACTTGAAACTTGATGCTTCAGAGGAAACGAGATGCTCGCGTCGCGCCCGTTAAAAAGTTGCGTTCACGAACTACCATAAATTACGAAATGCACAAGGATTTTTAAAATACAATTTTTTTGTTTATTATTTTCTCAATAATGTTGGGATTTGTTAAATTGTTTCTTGAATTTTGTTTAGTTTCACAACTCAACTATTCCAAAAGGTTCTAGACTCAATATTTAAAAGACTCTTCAATATTCAATAGGTTCTAGGCTCAAATTATCCAAAAGACTCCAGGCCCAAAATCCAAAGGTTCCAGGATCAAATCCAAATACATTCAATAAACAATCGCTTTAGAATAAAGTCAAACTCGGTACAATATTCTCAAAAATGTCAACGCTCGTTCGATTCTCTTTTCACTCTGCAGGGGATCTTAAATCACGTGAGCAGTATTTCGCGCTTTTACAACGGAAGTAAAAGTGACCTCTTCGGGTTTTACCGCGTACAGGGATAAATAATCGAGCTATTTGTGGTCGTACTCTTCGAGTTTCTTGTTCAATTTTTGTTCAGTTGAAATATTTTTCCAAACGTTTAAGCAGGTTTGTCTTGCATTCAAAGTATTTTGATTTTTCGCATTTTCAGGCAGTTGTTCAACATCGTTTGGGTTTGACAAAGCAAAACGACTGTCAGCCATTTTGTTTTTGTTTTTCAATTTGACGGTCGCGGGTGTTTCCATAGCAACTTCCATACTGCATTTATCCAATCGGAAATGAGATGTTTCGCTGAGAATATAATAAGAGAGAAAAAACTACTAAAAACAAAAGAAACCTTCCCCAGTACTAACGCGGCCTTCAAAGAACGATATTAGGCTCTAGGGCCTGGTTCAAACAGGCGTACAGCCAGTTGAGATTGTGCAACAATGTTGGAGATCTACTTGATGTCTATAGAGGTTTTGCACCGGTCACGTGACTTAGGAACATTTTTGAAATATTTGACATTTTGATACCAATACAGTATTTTTTCGAAGGGATTGTTGTCAATACCTGATTTTTAGCAACTGCTTTCTGAAAATAGTTTTTGTTTGGATTTAATGAGATATGGAAAAAAACAATCCTACCATTTTGCATAATTTGGATTTTGATTCATAATTTGTAAGCCATAAGCAAATTTCATGGTTTTATTTTAAATCAAAGTTTTATCTGAAAAGAAGCCTCAAAACGACTTGTTAACTTTGCCCACTCTCTAAAATCCTGTTAGCTTTTAAAGGCGGCCATCTTGGATGGCAGCCTCCTGCCCACTGTCATGGCCGCCTCATGTTTTATCCTAAAATATCTTGCAAAATGTGAAAATTTTAATCCCTTTAAGCATAAACTCTCAAAATGCACAGTAAGTCAAGCAACTTTCTTGATTCAGAGCATCAGATTTTAATTTTCCCATGAAATTATGGCAGAAAATCTATATTATGCAGATGAGTTCCAAACTTCAGTTGCATATCTCATCAAATATGCAAGCATCAAATATGCAAGCAAAAACTATTTTCAGCATGCAGTTGCCAAAAACCAGGTATTAACAGCAATTCCTTCAAAGAAATATCTAAAAGTATCAAAATGTCAAATATTTTAAGAAATGTTCCTGAGTCACGTGACTAGTGCAAAACCTCTATTACCTGGTGGGATAAAGTTACACGTTAATAGGCTCTCTGATGATTTTGTTAAGATAATAACATGTCACTTACTTATTTCCTGATGAGATGTACGTATATGTTTGTAGAAATTATCATTTTATATCATATAGTGTGATTGTAGTAATTTGGTTGTTCAAGTTCTGAACACTTTGGAAGTACAAACCAACACTAAATCAATGAAAGTTGAATAACATTATCTATTCTTTTTCTCAAACAGAAACTTATACTCAACCAGAATTTGCCAAAAACATCATATAAACCTTACCTTATCTTTTAAATAACAAGCAATTTTCACTCATGCGCGTTTAATACTAAATCAAGTGACGAAATGTAAAGTGATTCTATAACTTTGTCGATTTAATAGGCCCTTTGCAGGAGTTGGTCACGTGCCTAAATACTACATAGCAACAAACAACTGGCGAGGCAAGCTAAACAATGATTTTACGTGTGGAAAGAAAGAAAGAAGCAAAGCGAAGCGATGAGTGTTTACAGGATAATCGACATTTTGGAGTAAATTTGCGACAAGAAGACACCAAAAATCTATAAAAAAGAATAGAAAATAAGCTTGGTTTATTGTAAACCATGCAGGTTGATTTTCTATTTTTTTAAAATTTTTGGTTGCTTCTTGTTGCAAACCTAATCGCAAAACGTCAGTATTCAGTTCTGCAAACCGCTCATCGCTTTACTTCTTTCCGCACTTGAAAGCACTGGTTAGCTTGCCTCACCGGTTGCGTGTTGCTGTGTGGTATCTAGGCACGTGACCAACTTTAAAGGGGCTATTGATCATTATCAGGTTGTAATCAGGTTTTAATATACGCGGAAAATATTTGAGTCAGTTCATGTTAAAGGTCAGCAATTTTAGTTAACATTTTCATCCCAGATTGGAGAAATATATTGAATTTGTCTAGTAAAAACTTGTTTTGGAAAAGCTAAGAGCCCTCATATTATCATGTACATATTGATATCTGAACAGACATAAACTATATATGTTGCTGAAAATAGATAGCAAAACAGTTGCTGTTCATCAGCAGGATACCTAAACTGTGTGCAATTTTACTATTGGTTTCGGCTCCATTAAATCCTGTCCTCTCATCCACTTCAGGGCTCCCCAAGTTCTTTCACCTTCGCACCATATTTCCATATTTTGTCGTAGTAGCTTCTGTAGAATTTTGCGAATGACCTTTCTAGCCTTTGTTTCGTAAAGCCTTATTTTTCTAATTTTGACATCGGGCGCTGGTTTCTTGTTTTAAAGTCACTCTTTTTTATTATTCTCAGCGCATCGAGTATATTTGAAGAAGGTTATATAAAGGAAGGGAGTAAGTTCTACAATACCTATTCCAACAAGGTATTCGGAGGCTGGGATATGTGCATCATGGATTGTCACGCAGCAAAACTGAAAGCCATGAGCATCCGACAAGAAGTTGAGGTACTCACTTTGTATTTCAGTTATCATTACATAAGAAAATTAAAAACGATTTTACTTTTATGCAGCTGTATTTTCGAAGAGACGGCGTGTTTCGCGCAGTGGTAAGAACTCTGCCTTCTAACCACAAGGTCTCGAGTTCAAACTCCAGCTCAGCCGAGTGTTGAACATTTGTGTGACCTTCTTTTCCGCCAAAGTTGACTCAGCTTTCCATCCTCCCGAGGTCAGTGAAATGAGTACCAGCTTCTGCTGGGGGCTAACCTGCGATGGATAAGTGTCCTGTGGGAGTCAATGACTCTCATCCTCTTGACACTACAGAAAACCGGAGGTAATGAGGATAATTAACCGTAGGTTCAGTCTATCGACCTTTCACCAGGTAAAACGAGTAGATAGCAATCCCCCTATTGAGCTCTATCATTCCTCCCTCTCCAAAGGACCCGTGGGATATTGGACAAACCTGTTGCAGACCGTTTCTTTTAGGGAATAACTACCGGCTAAATCCATTTACGAGCCTAAGTGGCCCATTGGAGCTAGAGAAAACACGAAACCCGAACCATTTGCGGGGCAAAGGTAAACCTTTTCCTCGGGACCCGAGTGAAGGTTCGGCCGGAAAACATAACTAAGCCCACCCGCCTGGCAAACTGGTCCTTTATCAAATGTGCTACAAAGTCGCACAACGGGAAGACATGGGCTGTCCAACTCAAGCGGTAGTACAAAGGAAGCCCTGCATATTTGCAATAGGTCTTCCTGCACCCGTGTGAAATTGATTTACTCATTACTGGTGAATTGCAAGGAAAAGCGGTTTCAGCGGTTAAAGGTACTTGAAATTGGTTAGCTTAACTACTACTACAACATCAACATTAGCAACAGCAACAACAACAGTTTATTCACCTTATGATTGAAACGATTTACAGCTTAACCCTTTCAGCCCAGGCCAATTTATCAACATCTAACTTCTCCTTACATAACTCAAACAAAATAACAAAACTGCATGGTAATGAGAAATAGGTAATTGATCAAGTGAAATAAGTTGTAGAAGTTGAAAAACTAAATTCTCCCAAACTGCTTCATAGAAAGTGTGGAGCTCAGTTAGGAGAATTAACCAACACGTCATTTGTTGTGTTTGGGGCTTAAAGTGTCAATATTTAAAAAAGATTAAGCTCAGGGCCCGAGAAGGAAAATATCTGTGTGTGTACAGATATACACGCTTTTTTTTATAAGAACCAGTAATTTTTTCCGAGGCTCATTCTTCTTAATTTTTTTGGCGATTTCAGCCTCAAGTTGTTCTTAAATTGTTCTTATTTCTGGGAGCGGTTTTTATTGTAGAAAAAACAAAATAAAACAAGGTATTGGAAAATGAAACGCTTTGCGCCACACATGTATTGCACTGAGCAATCTTTACAGTGAATCTTTTTATGTTTTATCGCTAAGTTTTAGATAATTTTCTAACACAAAAACTTTCCTAGTTGTCAAGCCTCAGCCTGAGCTTGTTCTTGAATTATTCTTGAATTTTGGCAAATTTGAGCCTCGTTGTTCTTATAAAGTTTTTCTAAAAAAAAAAGCGTATATACTCGGTCTGAAACTGACCCCCAGAATCATTCACAAACACACAAAGCTGATACAAATGACCAACAGTGCTGACGTCATTCCTCTTCAGGCGTCCATTGCAGAAGATATTAGGCGAGAAAATGCCGCAAAGCGAACAAGGAAACAAAAATGCAAACTTTATGCTCTGCGAATATTTCTCAATCTCTTCATATTGGCGCTCTCTGCTCTGGCTGGTTACGCGATATTCGCCGCTACGGATTTGTCACTGAAGGTGAGTGTAGAAAAAATCTTTGTAAATATTCTACACATCAAAATTCTCCGAAAAATAAGTATTAAAATGAAGATTTACTTGAAGTTTTGTGCAAACAAAAAGAAAATTAAAATAGTGTGGGTAATGAAAAAGTTGGTTTTATAATTCAGAATCCCTAATATAACACACCGCACAACATTGCTTTCAACACTATTTAACTTGATACTTGTAATACATATATTTCTAACTTGTGTAGTAATTTGTCCGCCTCGCGTTTTCAAAGATATAGCATCTGCGGTACGTTTAAAGAACCAGAAATACTTAACTACCCTAGCATAGCCAACACTATACACGTTTCTATAATGTAATGTAATGTAATGTAACGTAACGTTAACGAAATGTAACGTAACGTAATGTGATGTAATATAATGTAGCGTAATGTATGTTTAACAAAAAGATTCCATGTTGGCGTGTGTCTGTTCAGTAATAGATCACAGATGACGTCAAAATGTGGTAAGAACAAAAAAAGTGGCTTATAGATAGATATTAAAGATCATATTGCAGCCTTCTAAGGTTGAATTGCATTCATGACTATTTGCAAAGATAATAATAATATTAGTAATATTTATGAAGTTCAAACTATTAAAAAGTGCTTACAATTTTAAAAAGTACTTACATGTAATATTAAATCATATAAGGAATCTATTTCTTACTCATGCTAGGAAAAGAGGCGGAATAAAGCGTTAGTACGCGATTTTTCTGCAGCAAAAACACGCTGGCTTCTCAGATTATACGGACATATATTTGTTCTTGGCCGGTAGCAAATGATGGAGCTTGTGTTCGTGTTCAGAAACCATCTGATTAAAGAACTTCTGGCAGTGGTTGCTACGTCTAACCTCCAAAGTATTTATCTTAAACGACTGTAATGAGTCCTGATAAGAAAGTGCGGGAGATATTATAGAAAGAACGCGTTTTTGAACCCGTTCTGTGTTCTTACATAGGTAGTCTGGCAGTGCATTATGATAGAGAGGGGCACAGCATTCCAATACGGTTCTAATACAAGTAGTATAAAAGCTGACAATATCGCTTGCTGGAACTGTAGCGCGCTTGAGTAAAATCAAAAAATACAACTGTTTATTAGCTTTCTTAATTATTTCAGAGACATGACAGATCCATTGAAGTGTGTTACTAGAGTGGCACACGAGGCAATAGCCTCTAATAGATCGTATAGGCGAGAACTAATCAATTGAGGGAGAATAACTTGGGTTATTATATAAAATGCAATGTAATGCAATGCAATGCAATGTGGTGTGGCGTGGTGTGATGTAGTGTAAGGTAATGTGGATAATTTTTTCTTTATGTTAAATACTACCGCCTTTTTTATTGCTGTTATTTTTGTTACTGTTGTTATCGTTTATCTTCTTACTTTTTTCGCTTTTGTTAATTAACAACATCATCATACGTTACACATTATCATCACCATCATTAATTACTTAATTATTGTAATAACTACATCTGCATGTAACCATCACCACCATTGACTCTAGTCTCATTGATCTTCTCTTTGTCAACAGACGTCTCAAAAGACAAGTACAAGTAATAAGAAAGAGATCCTGATTTTGTTGAAGAGCTACGCTTCCCCGTTCACCCTCTCGGCGCTCAACATTATTCTTCCCAATTTCTTCTTCTTCCTCTCACAGTTTGAGGACTGGAATCCCAGAGATAAAATCAATATTGATCTTGCTCGGTATGTAAAGATTGAGCAGTGCCCGATTACTTATTTCTACAAAACACAAAGCGAATACAAGCAAAACGTAATGTCTGTCGTGGTTAAATTCAGTATACTAAATTGAGGAACCAGTTATACATAGAACTCTATGTTGAACAATTAGAATACTCTTGTACAGTTTATATCCGCTTCTCTCTTTTTCTGTCTTTCAATGTCTATTGGCCCTCGTCATTTTATTAATTGCCGACAGAAATTTCTGGAGAAGAAAAAAATAATAACAATACTTTTTTGATAAAAAATCTTGTTTATTTATATCTGTACAGTTTTCGCGTGGTCGAGTGAGTGGAGTAAAACCCTCTAAATAGATGCTTCAAATTAATTTTTTCTCACCTCAAAAATTTTTACGGTAATTATGTTTCTGTCTTTGTGTTATCTGGAATTGCTTTGTCAACTTGAAGCTTCAAATCGTCTTCAGAAACGTTCGAAATTGGGAAGTAGACGCCATTTTTTTATTGGAATTGGTTGTTTACATCCATATAGTTAGCCAATCAGATTACGGCATTTGCGATAGGTAGTCACTTGATTTCTACGGAAACGCAGTAGTATATTGCTGATATTTCACATCCGACTACATTTTTGTGCTTTGTGTAGAGTTGCGATGTTAGGCTAAAACCCAGCTGGGTCAAAAATGTGGTTAAAAAACCGATTAATTTTTCGTCGTGGATACGCGAAGCCGGTGAAACGACTATTGCTGTGGGTCAGAATATGCAAATTTGTCACTCACTTAGATACAAACAAAGTAGATATTAAGATAATTCAACGTCAGACCAATTGATATTGACCTTCCTAAATAATGCCAGAACGTCTTTATTGACTTTACGAAGTAATGCAGGAACGTATCGTATGGTCGTCCGTTCAAAGTTCGCTAAATGAATTCCCATTCGCCAAACTGCAATAGATGTCGCTAGATTTACAGTCGCCTGTCGCTGGAGAAGTTTCAAAATCCGCTAAAGAAAATTCCTTATCACTAAAATTCAATTGCTGTTGCTAGAGAAGTTTCAAAATCGGCTAAATAAAATTTCGTTATGTCAAAACCAGATTGTGTGAAAGTGAACATGCTGGAATCACTGGTGCGAAAGGTTCAAGGTCGCATATTTGCTATTAATCATGTTTATCAGTGTTTTCAAAACAAGAACTGCAAAGCATAAAAAGACATCTTAAGTATCAGTGGCGAGAAAATCTTTACACTAAATGTCTTTACTCCGAAACGTTGTTTATCAACTATTTTCTACCTTCATCAACTTAAACTTTAACTGTTTCTTTGAAAAGAAGACCCATGTAATTTGAGGGGGACAAAACTTGTTGTGGACGAACAACTCGAGAAGCAAATTAATCTGTATGACGCAACTGCTACATAACTTTCACGTGTTATGAAAACGTTTCTTTTTCAAGTTCAGAATCAGAAATAAATCTTATTTCAATGTTATTTTTCTAGACCGTTTCACTAAACACCATCCCATCCGTTTAAAAAAAGTCTGAAAAGTCGTTTCAACTGTATCCAAATATATGTTCTTGCAAGAAGTCATTTTGATTTTTTACAGACTAATCAAAATTTAATGTATCCACGACTCATTCACAGTTCCCTTTGATTTAATGCTGTTGATACTTCCCACTTTTGAACTTACTCGTTCCAGTATAGTAACAGCTTTTACTTCACTCTTGCCTGCCGCGGGGAAATCTTTTCAACATGCTAAGATATGATTCTTAGCTCCGCTGGCGCGCTCGTGTAATATCTTTTATATTTGATATGAAAATGACATAAGGTGTGTTGAGCTAAACTCCGTGGGTATATACACATTAGTTATGCAATGTCTTTGAGTTGAATACCGTGGAATTTGCCACGCGTCACTAGTATTTTCCGTATACAAACGATCCGTTAGCATTTTTAATGGTATCCCACGACAAAACATTGCATAACTAATTTATCTCATCCTTAAAAACATACGTCATAACTAACTTATTGGAATAAATAGCTTGCCGTATCAAATTAGAGTTTTTCACGTTTAACATCAAAATATTGCTCATTACAGAATGTAGTTTTAGTGAAGAACTTTGAAATAACTAACTTTAAGATGATCCGGTTAATCTTTGTGTTTCAGAACTGTGTTGCTAAAACTGGCCTCTGTTGGTGTCCTGATGGTTTCTTTGTACAACAAAATACAGTCACAATGCATGCTGGTAAGGGGAGTCTATTTCAAGCTTTATTAATACTCGAACAGTCTACTATCCAGCATTATGGTAGTTGTCCCATAGTCCCGGAGTTCAGTAGTCCTGTAATCTTGCATTCTTGCAGTCAAATAGTCCAGTATTCCGGTAGTCCCGAAGTCTAGTAGTCCTGTAACCCTGTAGTCCTTTAGTCCTGTAATATTGCATTCTTGCAGTCAAATAGTCCAGTATTCCGTTAGTCCCGTAGTCTAGTAGTCCTGTAACCCCGTAGTCCTTTAGTCCTGTAATATTGTATTCCTGCAGTCAAATAGTCCAGTATTCCTGTAGTCCAGTGGTTTAGTAGTCCTCTAGTCCAGTATCCAGTAGTCCAGCAGCCCAGTGTCCCTGTAGTCCT
>JAOCNB020038533.1:0-13264 GCA_026546465.2 Palythoa caribaeorum | reverse complement strand
ACCGCGGAAGAGAATATGCCCCCCTTCCCCCCCCCCCTCCCTTCCCCTTCCTTCCGTTCCCTCCCTGTCTGATCACATAGCCACCATATCTCATCTATCGACGTTGTCATCATCGTCTAACTCGTGTTGACATATCAGCTGAGACAACGGTTCTTCGAAAGACTTCTGCGAGAATTTGAGCTTCTGCTGGCTGGGTTTGGAGTTGCGATTATTCGAACTTTGCTCATAATCAAGGAAACGCAATAGAACAGTTTCGCATTGTCAGCTGCCGCTGACTACAATGACAACAGAGTCAGCTTGTACAGCCTTAGCTCGCCTCGTTTTGTTTTAAATTTTCAAAAATACTTTGATGATTTTTTAAGTTAAACACCGTGAATAAAGAAGAAAACTGACGTTTCGAACTGTAGTCCTTCGTCGGAGTGGAGTGTGTGGGAGATAAGTAGAGAGGTGGTTATATATAGTAATGTAAAGAACAATTACGTAATGAGAACAAAAGGAAATAAAGGGATAGAAATGTGTGAGGAAAAAAACAAATATATGAAAAAAGACAAGAAATCAAAAAGACAAAAGGATAAAAAGACAAAAAAACGAGAAGACAAAAGGGCCAGGAATGACAAGAGTCTAATTAAATGCACAGCGTTCATTTATCCCGTTGGGATTTAGAGTACGCGCCTGCCTAACTATGAATAAGTCGCATTTCCTTGGTTTTGCAACAATCGTTGCCGCCGTTGATGCGAGATAAGCCGAAAGCGACAAAATTAGAAATAGAGTGATGAGAGGAAAATTTTAAAATGGCGAGAAACAGATTTTGAAAGATCGTTGTTGCGTATGTTATAGAGGTGATCCAGTTACAGTAATATGCCGCATGGTTTCTGAAAACTCGGACAACTCAAACTAAAATTTCTTTCCTGAGAAACGGAACCACACTAAATATTTTTAAAAGAATTCTATTTATAAAAATCATCTGGCTCAAAATCTTTTATAAATAATAACCTTTTTAGAATCATGCTCATGCAGTCTCAATTGCAGTGTTCGTCACTTCTAAAATGCATGTAAATTTTACCCTTTTTTTCTCAATAACCTCGGTATATAAATTCGGGGAGTCTTTGCAATATTCTTCCGTGGTAGACTAAGGTAACAAAATTAGATTAATAAAAAAAATCAGCTCTATGGATTCAGTATGCAAATTTATACAAGGAGCCAACATAGACTGTTCTCCAAGCGACCTTGCGACCCCTTTTTGGCCATACAGCAAAAAACAAAAATTGTTTGATAATATTTGAAAATCGCTTAAGTCATACTTAGAATTCTTACAAAAAAATTACGATTTTTAGCAAACAAACGTGCATTGCTTAACGGTACAGTTCAATTTTGCGCTATTTGTGTGATAGTATTGTGTTCCGTGATATCAAGTTGGCCGCCGGACCATTTGGCATTCGTTTCATTTGCTCGTAGACTGTTACCGTCTATACGTATACCGACCTTCTTCGTTTTTGACTGAGGTCGAAAATTGTATGATTGTCTTTTTGATTTACCGCCATCGGCTGTTCTTCGCGGCCAAAAGAATATCATTGCAGTAGAATTATTTTCAGAAAGGTGACACTGACTGTTTGTCAAGCCTGGAGTCTTCTTGAAATTACAATTTCATTTGCAGTACCGCGCTCTGGGAGTAAAAGGCTGCTTTTGAAGATATGAAATTGATCTACACCTGATAGCTTTCCTCGCGCATTATTTCAAAATTTTTCTTCTAACGCTCAAAGCATATCCGTGTTCTAATTCGACAGAGTCGAACTCTTTGCTATTGCTGATATGAAATAAACTCTCCTAAACAGATGCAAAACCATTAAGCTGCATTCTTTCGCAATGAGTAATATGCCGTATTTAGCAAGTCAGGCCAGCTTCACGTCTATGAGGTAATGCCTCAAACAACACAATCGGTTGGGGATTCCCTGATTGTTATACCGCTTTCTAAATTTATCTTACAAAATAAATTGACTTTCAAGGATTTAACGCGTTCCATTTCAAAGGATTGCAAAATTAAGGTACTTTTGCAACAAGAAAAGTAGAAAATAAAAAATAAGAAAGGGGTAACGCAAATATCTATCAATTTGATAATTGCATGAACAATTTTGATTAAGTAAAGCCGAAGTATGTATCTTCAACAAATCAAAACTATAAAGCACTCTTTTTTAGTCCATATTAATTCACAGAAATAAAAAAAAAGTAGGTTTTCTTAGCTGTAGCCGTGGTAACTGCTAAATGCATGTCAAGCCACAAAATGAGAACACAAGCTTTCTGTTCTTTCCCGGCCAATCACGTGGTACGATTCAAACACGTGACAGCAATGGCACCGCGCCCTCTAGACTCCATTTTGAAACTTTTAGGAGGCTTCCGAAAAGTTGTCGGGGGAAATGATGGCACATAATTTATGAACTATCAATGCAGAACACGTATTTCTTTCTTGAGTATCTACAGGAACTTTCGCAATTTATTATTTTCTTGAAGCGATGGCGTGATATTGGAAGACTAATGAATTTAGTAGGCATTCCGATCGAATGCCAGTTGTTTTGGAACCCAAAATTCGGTTTTCGATGAATATGGAGACGGTGAAAGAATGCCCGAATGACTATCGTGCAAGAATTGAGACGAGAATTTTCCGCGGGGCATTGTATGACTATGACGCTGAAGATGAAGACGAGCTGACTTTTAAAGCAGGAGATCACATTGAGGTATTGTCAAAGGACCCTGAAGTTAGCGGTGACGATGGATGGTGGGTTGGTCGCGTAAATGGCAGAGGGAAGGTCGGTTTGTTTCCATCAAATTATGTTGTAGATGTGGCAGATGAACAAAAAACGGGCATTGTAAATTCTGCAGCTCCTAAAGAAATCGATTTTGATGCCATTAACCTAATAGATGTTATTGGTGTTGGAGCTTTTGGAAAAGTCTATCGAGCGCGATGGGAAGACAACGAAGTTGCAGTGAAAGTCGCTCGAATGGACACATTCGAAGATTTCTCGCAAACACTTGAAAGCGTCGAGAAGGAAGCAAGATTATTTTCCATTTTGCAGCATCGTAATATTGTAACTTTTTACGGAATGTGCCTTCAACAACCGAATCTATGCCTGGTGTTGGAGTATGCGAAGGGAGGCGCTTTAGCTAGAGTTTTGCAGAATTATGGCCAAAAGATCCCCCCAAATGTTTTGCTGGACTGGGCCATCCAAATAGCTCAAGGAGTTGAATACTTGCACAACCAGGCGCCGGTCAGCCTGATTCACAGAGATCTGAAGTCTGGAAATAGTAAGTATCCTTAATATTTCCTATTTCAATATTTTGTTCTTACAATCACTTTGACATCACAAAATACCCGGCGTCCGTGTTCATTGCTGGATATAATTGAGAGGTCTTGCTGGTATTTTAAAATCATATGTTTATGTGCGGCTGAAAATATTATTTTACGAAATTTGAAGACGAAATTTTTGTTTTGCGGTTCGTTGAAGTGATTATCGCCAATCCTAGACTTTGTTTTCACGTGATTTAGTTCAAATGACAACAATCACTAAGCAGGCAAATGACAGTTTGTAGATTGCATCATGGAGAAATATACAAAGTTGAAACTGATCGAGCGGACAGCTTAATTACGTAAACCTAAGGTTTTCATTTTTTAATGATTATTTACTTTACTGTTGTCCAAAATTGGTAGTGTTTTATATATAAACCTTTTGCGTGTAAAACCATTTGGATTGGAAGCTAAAGTTTTTTGTTTGCGATTAAAGAAATTCGTTCAAAACAGCACTTAAAGATTGATTGTAATTTTTTTTATGCATCTGCATATTATTTTGTTAAAATCTTTTCAGATTTGGGGAAGTAATAAAATTATTAGCTGTTGTTATTACTAAGTTATGTTCACTTCTATTTAAATTTGAGTTTTTGTTTTTAAACGCCATTAATAACAACAGTAACCCACTTTAGCCGTAGAAGTTTAGATTTTGAGCGACTGGTTATAAATTGCCAAAAATTATAAGAAAATTTGTACCAGCAAAACTCCTAGAAAGAAGAACATACTAACAATACAATATACCTTTGCCGTAACTTTGTCTCAAACCTGAGGACTAGCAACTTCTATTAAATTATATACTTTTAAATTGAAAACAATATGACTCAGTTGTTTAATAGATGAAAGAAAGTACTAGCAAAATATTGGCAGTGGGAAGTTTTCTGCAAGGAAAATTAAACATTTTGGTTATTTTAGCTGTAGATCGCATATTTATCTTTTTGCCTTAAACTGCATGTGACATTAAATCTTCTGGAGCTTTGTACATTTTTAAAAGAGGAAGAATTTGTGTTTTAACATTTCCTTTTCATTTCTCACCACCTATCTGGTTTTGTGGTTTACAAGATAACTTCCTGTCATTTTACATTGATATTCAATTTTGTAAATACTTTTGAATGCATTCTTTAGCTTTTTGGTTTGTTTTGTGTCACCAATAAACCAAATAAAATTACTGATAGATTCATGGCAGAGTTGACCTTTGTATTCTTAGTAAACAGCAGCCCATATTAGCAAAATGATTTTTTTTAAATGCTAATTTTGGAAAACAAGGTTGTCAAACAAGTTACAGTCTGGAAAATTTCGCCCTATTTAACATGGTAATTTTAATTGAGTTTATGACAAACGTCATTTTGCAGAACTTTACTGATATGTATATGGTAATATTTTATCTTCTTTATTATTTGTTATGCAACATTTTATCATTAGTATATAAATTAAAAAAAACTGCTTAAATTTATTCTGTTGGTAGGAATTTCTGATATAATTTCCAAGTTACACAAATGATTTCTTGAAATGAATCCTGCAGGCTGCTCAGATGAAGGTTGGCTCCTGTCGTGGCTGTAAATCTTTGACATAAAAAATGTGCATATTGATCAATCTTGGCCACCTGTTGAAACTTGTACTGAGAAGGTTCCCTGTCATACTGACAGTGTGGTTTGCTAAACGATACATAGGTGAAAATTTTGTTTCAACTATTTGTTTTCTTTTATGGTAAATGCAGTGCAAACAACTATATATTTTTCACTCTTTACCAGATACTTTCTGAGTAAATCAAGCAAGCTAACTGGTAGAAATATTAGCACTGGTTGACTATAAAGCTTGTCAGAAACTTATTAGTTTTCCGAATACCTTTAGAAATATCTTTGAAGGCTTTGCTAACATCAAAGGATTTTGATTTTTATTAATAAGAATTCTTATGGATTTTTTATTTTGAACGGTTGATGATTATTTTAGAAGTTAGGTCATTCCTTTTTAATATGTTGAACTATGAGCTATAGGATATGTTTGTTACAAGTTGTAGAACCAACTGCTCAAATTGAAGAAAAAACTATTAGCATCATGAATGAAATGATTCAAGCCTCACTGAGTCATTGTGTTAGCTGTTTCCTTTATTGTTGAACCCTTTCAACTTGATGCTGTTTAGGTCAGCATTAAACTTTATTTTGTCATTTTGCAGGGTTCAAAGTTAGTGACCAATTGATTTTTCTAAATGCACCAAAAAAAACAGAACTTAATCAAGCAGTTGTGCCTAGACATGAATGATGATTTGCGACTTGAAATTGCAAGATCCCAGTTTGCTGTTCTCGCAACACAAAACACTGACTGAATTTGTCACTTGCAGTAAGTTAGTGAAGCACTGGCATTTTTTTCCAAGCCATAAATAATAGAAATTCATTTGTTTTGCTCTTTCTCATGTTGTTTTTTAATGAACTTGGTTCATCTGCATCATTGATAAACTTATCCCTTATACGGATATATTCTTCTAAAGCTAAGTGTTTGGAAGTACAAACTATGTTTGTCAGTGTTATGCATCTATGATTTTCAGCTGTGTGCCTAAGTTTTAGGTTATGCACCTAAAAATTTAAAAATAGTCACATAATATTGCAATTTTTGACCCCGTTTTTACCTCATGGATGACATAAGTCATCGATGAGGTTTAGGAGTGAGGTGAATTCACTCGCTCACTCACTCACTCGGCTGTAAACTTTTAATTGGATGATTAATGTATGCATTAAACTATATTAAAGTTTACAAGGAAAAAACTTTCTCATTTTTGTCAACCCGGCCCGGACTCGAACTCTCAACCATAAGTCTCTTCAATTTGGATTCAAGTGCACTAACCCCCTCGGCCACGCTAACATCTGCCTTCCAGCTGATAAAAGTTTAAAATTTAATACATCTGAGATTTCCAAGACCTTATAATAATTAAATTTTAAAAGATATTCATCATTTATCTCCGTGGCGCAATGTCTAATGGCGTTGCTTTCAGATAATGGCGAGCTATGTGTTCAGAGTTCGAGTTCCACAGAAGCCAAATTACAACTAACCTTTTTTGTTGCTTTTTTTACTTTTTACCCCCGTTATTCTCCTTTTCTTTTTTTATACTTAGAAATTATTTTCTGAATAAGATATTTTTTTTGCCCTTGAAGACTGTGCAAAAATATATAAAATTGTAAATTACCCAACCCCTAACCCTCCTATCCCCTCTCCCCCCTAAAACAACTAACAGAATATTCCTTATATACACATAATAAAACAATACGCTTTTTGACTAAAAGGAACACAAACCTTCAGTGTTCTTACGTTTCCTGTTAATTCATTACTCAGTTGTATTTCAATTTCTGGTGGTTCGTATCTAAACACAGCCAGTTAAGGTGGCTATCACAAAACGTCATGAGCAGGTTTCACATTATGTACAGAATGCAACAACCATATCAGAAATTGGAAAATAATTGAGATTCCACCCAGAACAAAAGAGAGCTTTGGCAGTTATTAATAATCACTGATACATTGAGCATCAGTTTTATTCAATTTCATAGCCTAAAGAGTGTAAAATTGATCAATCCTAACTTCAAGATTCAAAATATTAGACATATATTTTGGATTCAAAACATAAGCCATCGCCACGGGTGGCTCTAGGAAAAATGTCAACCATTTTATATGAATATCTGAGCATCTTAAGCCGAGAGTCGAGAGAAGCTGTGAAAGTTTTCTTCCCAAAATTTTTAGACTGTAACGCCCTAAAACCCTTTGCACATTTACGAGGATTCTTTCAAGACTTTTAAAATAGTAAAATTCAGCAATAGCGTAAGTTTACATAAAAGTTTAAATATCAAAAATCTAAAAATTGTTGGACGTTCCAACTCTTTACATTGTCATTATCAAGCAAAAAACTGATAAATTATAACTTTATACATTATACTTGTAAAATTGCAAACTTTAATGGAATGCAAAATAGAAATATTTCTATTATAATGAACGCTGAAAATCTAAAAGTTAAGTAAAATAGTTTTGGCCCTTACTGAGTCGCTGCACTTTAGTGCTCAGAAATATTTTATCTTAACTGTTGCAGCTTTACAAATTTACACTTTTTTGCTCATTAAACATGTCAGAGATCACCTCACCTTGAAAAATGAGTTTACCCCCTGCAACAACCATCAATCCTCACTTATGAGGGGTAGGTTGTTAATGGTAAATAAATAAATAAATAAATAAACAAGTACAAATACGTACTGTATTCTAAATTTTTCCAAACTCGTTAAACATAGGGAAATCATAAACACAAAATGTTTTGGAATTAGTGTACAATTTCACCACATACTCACTGAATTGAAAAAAATTTAAAGGACTTTTCAAGGATAAACGCAATTGAAAAACTTTTCAAGGACTCCTTCAAGAATTCAAGGACTTTTAAACAACATGCAAAGCCCGATGGGCAGTTGATAATGAGGCTGAAAGTTACATATTATAATTAAGAAGCCAGAAATTTGCACTTCAACAAAAGGATACTCTAATTTGCCAAGACGTTTTGGTTTGTCAGCAAATTGTTTCTGTTTCTCTTCTTTGCGCTTCTGTCTCTTCTCCAGAGCTATCTCTTTATTTCTAATTTCTTTGTTAATCTTCTTGAGCCTGGAAATGATGTACACACATCAATACCACGATAGATTTCTGCTTTTAATTTGAGTTGATTTCTGGCAAATTAGCACGGCGGCGTCGTTGGTGCAGTGGTAAGATCTCTGCCTTCCAACCACAAGGTCCCAGGTTCAACCCCCAGCTCAGCCGCCAAAGTTGACTCAGCTTTCCATCCTCCCGAGGTCGGTAAAATGAGTACCAGCTTCTTCTGGGGGCTAACCTGCGAAGGATTAGTGTCCTGTCCAGGGGGAGTCAATGACTCTCAACTGCTTGACACTACAGAAACCGGAGATAAGCACCGGCTCCATGGGCCACTTAGGCTCGTAAAATGATTTAGCTTTAGCTAGCTGGCAATAGCACGCCACAATTTTTGAATGTAAATCTACAGGATGCAAAATATATATATTCGTTTAACAAAAGTTTTCAGATGGACAAATGGCTGCATAGATAAATGTAGCTAAACCTACATGTACAGTAAAGACTTTGCTGATCCAATGTGGCTCAAATGGTGGATAATGGTCTCATAATACGGGACTGACACAAAGGAATCCCAGGTTAGCTCCTAGCAGGACCTGGTACTCATTTATACAGCTACTGTTTAACAATTAGTCGCTGAAGGCGAGGTGACCGACAATCACGAAACCTGTGGTGACTAATTGTTTTAGTATGAATACACAGGTGATTATTTCAAAAAGGAAAAAAACACATTTAAAACGAGGAAAAAAATTATTTCGAGCGAAAGCGCAACGGCAGCCATTTTGGATAATCACTGGAGGTGATTATCATGTGATAGTCTGAGTTTGTCGACCAATCAGCGCACGCAATTTTGTATAATCACCTGTGTATTTATACTAAAAGTTGATAGTAACAATTCTGGTAGTCTATTTATGGAAAATTCAGGCGCCATGTTGGACGAGTTCAAGATGAAAGACTGGGGAGAGGAAGATACAAATTGGTTAAAGGGAAGGAGGGGATTTTACACCTCCCTCCCCAACGAGGTCCAAATCATGCTCTTCTCTAATGATTTCTTGAACTGTTCTAGAGTCGCGAGACTCATGATCCATGTCGTCTCTTGACATAACAAATGAGGATCTTCAAGGTTGAAGCGCCAAAGTTATACAAAGATCCCGTATGTATTGAATCGTCCAGCGGTCTCTTTTTCTGATTTCCGGTTCTGGTGTGCTTTGGTTTCTGCTTCCTTTCGAACTGAAATTCTCAGTCGTTCGAATTCAAATTTTGTACGTTGATATGTTATTATTGTTGTTTCAATTTCAAAAGTAATTTGATAAACAAGGGTTGGCTTGAAATTCAAATAATGTAATTTGGATTTATTTGAAGCGATGATTTGAACTTCAAGTTATCATTTTAGTTTGAGGTTGAAATAATGTCGATTCCACTGACTTCAAAACGATTTGAAGTTGAAGTTCTGTCATTTCGACTTTATTTTATCCAATATCAATTTCATTCTATCTACTTTAAATTTTATCTTATCCAATTTCGGATTCACTTGAGGGCATTTCAACATTGAATATCTGATTTTTGAACTTCAGTTTGTATAAAAGTTTGGAATTTTTTGTCCGTAAATGTATGCCATACTCCAGTTTTTCCTCTTGCCCTCGTTCACCCGAGTTTTTGACTTTTTATTTCTCATCACAAGACTGCCAGCTACGCAGGCTACAAGTCCAGTAAATGACAAAATTAATGTCTTACCTGAATATTTGGTTTTTCTCTGCTGCTTTCTGCTTTTCCTCCTTCACTCTTTTCTCCTTTATTTTCAAACAAAATGAACAGAAGGCAATGGTCAGTTACAATACAACTACAGCAATAACAATTTTAGCATCTGATGTTTGGTCTAGTGTGTTACATTGAGGTAAATCACATTTATTATCTATTTAACAATTACAATACACGTACGTCCAAGTCATTCTATCAATTGCTGATAGAAATTAGGAGCAAGTACTAGTATTCAATTTGTTTAAGTAGAAATCTTAATAAAGTGTTAGTGTTAATTCATTCAAATAACTAATGTTGATGATAAGCAGTTTTCGTGTGCAGGTGTGCACGGCAGTCTATCAAACGATGCTTCAAATTGATTTTTTCTTAATTTCGAGAATTTTTACACCATATTTCGTTGTTGCCTTTGTTTTATCTGGAACTGTTTTGTCAATTAGAAGCATCAAATCGTCTTCAGAAACAACTAAGTATCAGTAACTGTAGACGCTATATTGGATCTCCCTGGTAGATAGCGGGTACTAATGGTAGCCAATCAGATTACAGCAATAGCTGATTTTCTATATACTTTGGCCGGCAGTACTGGTAACACCAAACCGAGGGTCAGAGCTCAAGAAGAAAACTGTGTGAAAATTAATTGCAGGCGCCTGTTTCAATAAAACTTTCGCCCTTGGCGTGTCACTCGGCGTTGGAGCCGATAGTTTGGCGTGCGTGCCTGCAATTTTCCCGCGGTTTTCCACTTGAGCTCTTGAGCTCTTTGGTGTTACCAGTACCGCGTGCCAAAATATATCGAAAATCGGCTATTGAAATAGATAGTGACTAGATTTCTATGAATGAGGAATATAATATTATGACTATTGAATGCAGATACTGTATTAAGCGAGCAGACGTGCAACAAATGTCCAACGTACTGTAACAAGGATGGACAAAAACTTAATCAATGCCATACAGTACAATGTTAAAGAATTAAATCTTTTACTGGAAATAGTGTAATGAAACATAGAACGTTTCGGCCATAAACCATGTCCTTCTCAGCTAATGCACAGTTCCCAATGTGAGTCTGCATGTAGCTCAGTGGACAGAACATCTGGTCATTAATCAGCGGTTCATTGGTTTAATTCCCATCAGTGGCTCAGAGTTACTCAAACATGAGGAGCATCTTCTTTTTAAGTTGATCATTTAGCAACAAAATTCAAGCAACTTGGATCTCTGGACAGTATTGTATATGTTTAAAAAATACCATAATTATTTGACCAAGTTCAAGCGCCCATGCTAGATTAAGCACCCACCCCCTTTTCAGACAAAAGTTATTGCACGGGTGTGTTTTTTTAAAAATGTATACTTACAAATTCCCACAAAAACAAGTACTTACTAAATACAATTAATAAAAAAGCTAACTGTATTAGACAACATTTCGTTGCTATCTGGGCAACATCACGAGGTCAACTGAATGTAAATTTCTTTCTCTATAAAATTATAATATAGTAGAAAACTATTTGACTGTGGTACAACAATAGGATCTACAATAAGCAAAAGAACAATCGCTTACTAAAAACAAAGACAAACTCTAAGACAGATGAAAAAAAATCAAGGTTGGATACAGAGAGTAATATACAATAATTTGATAAATAAAAGAATTAAAATGGTAATGTTCAGCGATGCAGACCAAAATGAAACTAAATATTAAATACTTTTGCCTTGATAGAGTCCGATTGTTTGTCAGTTGACCAAATGATGTTGCCGAGATGGAAATGAAATGTTGTCTGATATACAGTAAGGTTTTTTATTAAATTGTAAACCAAAAGTTATGTTCATTAAGGTTACTAAATACAACTAGAAAAATTCTACTCATGATTAAAAAAATATGCTTTTTAAAAAGGTAAGAACAAAATAATTAATACACTTTTGAATGGGTTGTCCTAATTTTAACACGTTCGACTAAAATATTTTTTAGAAAAAAAACATATTAGTAATCAAATATTTAAAAAACATAAGTCAGTTGTGTTGTGAAAAAGAATGATAAAACCGTACTAACATTGATGAGCTCATGTAAATTAGGGTGCCCTGTCGTTTTTTTAAGCTAGCTAAAACACTGAAATTATCTGTGAAAAGTGTACAGAGTAAGCGCCCATGCTCAAGTAAGCGCCCATGCTTGAGTAATTGTACACCCAAAAATTTTCGCAAGACTTATTGCAGTGGGGGGTGGGCACTTACTTGGTTAAATATGGTATACACTTTCAATTGCCATATATTTTTCTCTTTTATGGATTCCTCAAGGAAAATATCTAATGAGATTAAAAAAAGGTTCAAAATTACATTGGTTAAAGGAATTTGGGATTCTAAGTATCCCAAAAGAACCTTGCATCCCTTACTGTTCCTAGTGAAACATGTCAGAATTGATGTACTGTACACTTTTACAGCCAAATGTTGAGACTGATATCAGTGGAACAACAAATAAAATTATGGATCATTATTTATTAATGGTAGGTTGTATGTACCTCTTCTTTTTGCTGCAATTCTTTTGTCTTTTCCTGCTTTGTTTTTCTGTTAAGAGCTCTAACTGGTTTTATCACCACAGCCTCTGCATCATCGTCGTCACTGCAGTCATCATCAGCACCATCTTCATCATCGTTTTCACCAAGCAACCCTTGACTCATCTCCTCTTCCCAAGTTGGCTTTCAAATAAGAACAAAACAATGTTACCTTAAAATTTGCTTTTCTATCTACAGTAGATACAGTAGCTATCCTGTCATGGGTTGGTTTGCCGGCAACTAAACCGGCTTCCCCACTGGTTTTAGACTGGTGAGGAGGGTGGATGGATACCCAGCAGCATTAAAAACAAGAGCTGTTAAAGGGTGGATGAACTCTCCAGAGTCAACGGCCATCCACCAAACGGCAGAAGGAGTTGCACCCTCTGTCTAGATTTTAGCAATCAACAAGATGATTGGACACGGGCCTTACTCAGGATGAGCTTGCCCAGGCAACGGCAAACAAAGCCCTGTGTGTGAAATTATAATACAAATGCAAGACTATTTACATGATGGCATCTGATATTTTTCATTGTTCATTTTTACAGACATATTTTATATAATGTACAGTATTTCCATTAAATTTAATACAAAGTATTTCCTAATAATTTTAAGCCATAAGCCGGGATACAAGTTAGAACTGAACAAGTTTGAAAGATCTACATCATATCATGTATGAAATATTAAGAACCTAGGGTCATAGGTGAGCCATGACAAGTGGTTAGTCAATCTACAGTACATGTATGCCAATCCATTGTGCATAGTTCCAGGCCATGTGTAGCATATACAACAAAGCTAATAAACATGCTAAATACTGAATATATAAGTACTCTACTGTACAGCTAAATCCTTTTACGAGCCTACGTGGCCTATCGGACCCTCTGTGCTTATTTCCAGTTTCTGTAGTGTTAAGCAGATGAGAGTCATTGACTCCCCCTGGACAGGACACTAATCCATCGCAGGTAAACCCCCAGCAGAAGCTGGTACTCATTTTACCGACCTCGGGAGGATGGAAAGCTGAGTCAACTTTGGCGGAAAAGAA
>JAOCNB020038433.1:0-13267 GCA_026546465.2 Palythoa caribaeorum | reverse complement strand
CATCTCCATCTCCATCTCCATCTCCATCTCCATCTCCATCTCCATCTCCATCTCCATCTCCATCTCCATCTCCATCTTCATCTCCATCTTCACCTCCATCTCCATTTCCATCTCCATCTCCATCTTCATCTCCATCTTCACCTCCATCTCCATCTCCATCACCATCACCATCACCATCTCCATCTCCATCACCATCTCCATCTCCGTCTCCATCTCCATCTCCATCTTCATCTTCATCATTTTTATTGTTATTATTAGTAGTATTAGTATGAGTATGAGTATGAATATTAGTATTAGTATGAGTATGAGTATTAGTATGATTTTGAGTATTCGTATAAGTATGAGTATATGAGTATGAGTATATGAGTATGAGTATATGAGTATGAGTATATGAGTATTAGTATTATAATTAGTATTAGTGTTATCATCACCGTCATCAACACCACCATCAACATCATCATCTTACAGATAGTTACTACTGCAATCAGGGCTGGATGGTATCTGGAAGTACATGTTACAGGATTCTAACCGGCTCTTGGGACTGGAACCAAGCTCGTTTCGCTTGTAAACAACAACAATCGGAGCTAGCAACACTTAAAACTAAAAGTGATTTGAAAGCGATTGGATCAGTTCTGGACAACGAAATTAAAAGCGATTCTTCAAAGCAGAACCTAATATTTTACGTGGGCATGAAAAATATTGGAACCTGGAAATGGTTAAATGGTGAAATTGTGTCACCCAGTTTGTGGCGCCATATACATTTTGACAACTTCCATTATAATAGGGAGTGCGCTATGCTTACTTGGACTAAAGATGGTTACAGATTGGTGAAGATGTCTTGTGATTTTTACGAATATTTCATATGCGATTCTTTAGAAAGTAAGTATTTCACATTGTTAGTCTTTGTAATGCTAGGAATACGATTAACTATCAATATCATAACCCACCAAGATACTAACTCTAAGTATTATCTTTCTATTTTTAAAGACGGCGTTATTGGTAGGGTGTAAGTGGTACGGCTTCTTCCCTTCCTCCCTCCCTCGACACGGCCGCATTCTCGAAATGAATGTTTCAAATTATAGTAAAAAATTGTTTTTGGAGTCACTCCATTCAGAACTGGACAAAAACACTGTCAACGAACGAAGGGCATTCCCACGAGCTTAATTGTCCCATTGTTGAGGACCCTAAGGGTCACTCAACAACATTAAATGCAAATTTTGTAATCTTGAATCTTCATTAAGAATTCTGAAAGTTTGTATGTTTTTATTGTCCCCTGATGAAGAACTAGCGAACGGCAGTTCGAAAATTTGGGAAACTTTTTTAAACGTTTTTATAGTTTTAGAGTTTTTAAAGTTTTATCAGGTCAGATATATATATATTTATCTTAATTATGAACACTGATTGCACAAATGTCAATATGGTACACATGATACGATAAGTACCGGCTCCAATTGGCCATTCAATAAAGGATGCCTCTGAGAAGGTTTGTTAAGTGCGCCCGTTAAAGACTGGCAAAATTTCATTGACCTTGGGACCTATTCGAGACTTTTTAACAAAAAGATGAGATTCTTCGGAGTATTTTGAACTAAGCAAATCTTATTCGTTAAACATCTCTTATGAGCTTTGCAGATTTTGTTTTGAGGAGTTATATGAAAGGCAATATAATTCAAATACATTTGTTTGATTGATTGATTGAGTGAACTGCTTGTGTCAAGGGCAAAAGGTCTTGGAAGAGACATCAAAGGTATAGATCTTTTAAAGAACTCGTGTGTACTATTTATTCTTATTTGGGTTTGATTACTCAAAAATATAGCAATAAAAGGTTCCCACTGGTTCTTGGTGACTGTTACAGAAGTCTGAAGGCTAATTCTTGCCAATGAGTCTTCAATATCAACCCAGGTTCACTCTAAATAGCTTACCGTAACTCGTAATAGATCACCACCAGTGAATCTCAGGCTTCCATTCCCGCATGGGGCATCTGATTCAAATTAGGAGGTTTAGCATCAATGCAGAACTGTGAACGAACAATTTATCCTTGCCAACCGTGGATCAGAAAATCGTGATTACGTAAGAATAACAAAAAATTTAAATTCTCTGTCAAAAAGACCAGCAAAAACTTATTTATTTTTTTTATATATATATATTTTATTTTCTCTGTATTTTGATTGATTTACATATCACAAATATACTTTCTTTAACATTTAAGCAAGTTATTACATTAAAAGTAGAGTGACAGGCTAAAAGTATACTAGGTATCAAAGTGCAAAAAACTGATCTTACAACGTGAGAAAGAGACGTGGAGACGAACACTGATATTAAATGACCAGTTGAAATATTGTACACGCCAGTTTTTTTTTATTAGAACAACTTTATAAAAACAACGAGGCTCAAATTTGCCAAAATTTAAGAACAATATAAGAACAAACTCAGGCTGAGGCTTGATAACAAGGAAAGTTTTTGTGGTAGAAAATTGAATTAGCGATACAGCATAAAACATAAAAAGATTCACTGTAAAGACTGCTCAACAAACAATGAAGCTAGTTCGCCTCTAAATTCGGCCTTACAATACATGTGTGGCGCAAGGCGTTTCAATTTCCAATACCTTGTTTTATTTAGTTTTTTCGTCAATAAAACCGCTCACAGAAATAAGAACAAATTATGAACAATGAGCCTTGGCAAAATTTACTGGTTCTTATAAAAAAAGCGTGTGCTTCGTCTCCACGTCTGGCGTTTTCACGTTGTATTATACTCTAAAAGCACAACCGACAGAGGTTATTCTTTCTGAAGATGCACAATAAAATTGATATTGTTGTAGTTTTAACTTTTGCTTTTGTTGTCATAAGCGACGATCGATGCCACCCAAAAAACGAACCAGTCAAGCACCGCGGAGGG
The DNA here is from genome assembly GCA_026546465.2 of Palythoa caribaeorum. Lineage (NCBI taxonomy): Eukaryota > Metazoa > Cnidaria > Anthozoa > Zoantharia > Sphenopidae > Palythoa > Palythoa caribaeorum. The sequence continues at coordinate 10,375 of JAOCNB020038433.1, read as the reverse complement.
AAGCAACTCACAAATGGCGTTAGATAGAAACTATTTGACTTGTTTCCGTACTGAGAAGGTCAGTGTGTAAAGTATTGTTGTGTTTTGATGCCGTATTTATACTTTCAAGTTCTGTACAAACGAATAAAAACTTTATCCTAATTATATAGTGACAAAAATATATTTATTTATAAATTTTAAGAAGATCTTAAATCAAATGCGATTAACATACACGCTACATGTATACAAAGACATTAGAATTAGCTAAGTCAACCAATGAGGCGCTGTAAGAGTGATAAGCTTGCTCGTCATGTTCGCGGACGCTGTATTGACAGTTACAAGATCTTACCGCATATCATTGGATGAAACAATAACAAACACGTATTTCTTAGCGGCATTTCATTGTTCCGGGCAACCAATCTATTGTTTGGAAATATCAGGAAATTTATAAAAACAATTTAAGAACAAATCGAGGCTGAAATCGCCACAAAGTTTTAAAGAACCCTGTGAACCACAGCCGAAAATTATTGGTAATGTTATAAAAAAGCGTGTATTTCATCATTGTGTCTGTGACTTCAGTCAAGTGTAAAATTTTGAATGGCATAGCGTGAAAACTATATAGTTTGTTCAGTACGATTAGAACTGGTCTTTGGAGAGGTGAATTATGGAACTGTGTCATTGTTTTAGTTCTGTTGATGAGTATATTTAACTGTAGTTCAGTGAAGTGTGTATTAATGTATTTGGGTAATCGCGTATTTTTTGAAAGTGTAGTAATCTAGGATATTGCGTCAATGTATCTTTCCTTGTAATTTAAAACTTGGACGAAATCTTGCAGATTATTCTGTTAAACTCCTAGACGTTTTTAACCCTATTCAGACTGGGGGGGGGGCTTGTTATTGGAACAACTTTTGAAAAACTTAATTTAAGTGTCGCTCAAGGTGGGCAAACTAAATTTGTCAATGCACAAACATTTTTCAGTGCACAAATATCACATGCCACGCAACATATCACTTTTTTGTGACAGAAATTGTCCTAACCGATTTTAATACTTGAAACAACGTAAAACTGCCGTTATATAAACAGCAGAACCAATTACCTTGGCCAGTTCAGTTATCTTCAGCTGCGTGGAGTTAAATCGATCGCACACCTAAACTTTTCTTACACAGATGAAAATACAGTTGATGATGGCGCGAAAGGCAAATTGTATGCTGCTCGTTTTTCTGGTACTTGTTGATCTGAGCTGTCATATTCAGGCACATGTTGACGACCTTTGCGCCGAAGGTAAAATATCCATTCAAATTTTATTTGCTAGAATTTTCTAGAACAGAAAACGAAGTGATGTGAGCTTAATAACGATGAGACAGTCGAAGATAAGACCAGTAATATTTATAAATGTCGATTACTTATCATATGCACGCTTCTTTTACATAAGAACAAATTTATAAGAACAACGAGGCTCAAATTTGCCCAAATTTAAGAACAATTTAAGAACAAGTTCAGGCTGAGGCTTGATAACTAGGAAGGTTTTTATGTTAGATGATTAAAACTTAAACACCCCTCTCTAACAGACCCACCAAAACCCGACCCACTGGAAATTTTGCTTCTACCCAGCGGATTTTTGGCCTACCCATCGCCCAGCGAGTTTTCTGAATTGACCCAGCCGGTTCTTTACCTTCCCCACTACAAAATTGTAGTACCCAGCGTGTTTATATTACACCCCTCTGTAACAGATCCACTGAGAAACTTTTCTAACCCAGCGAATTTTTCTAAAAAACCTAGTGGAAAGTTCGATCTCGGTGGGTCTGTTACAGAGGGGTGTATTTAACAATACAGCATAAAACATAAAAAGATTCACTGTAAAGACTGCAAAACAAATAATGAAGGTAGTGCGCCTCTAAATTTAGCCCGGTACAATACATGTGTGTCGCAAGGCGTTTCATTTTCCAATACATTGTTCTATTTTGTTTTTTCTTCAATAAAAGCCGCTAACAGAAATAAGAACGAATTAGAGCAAATTGAGGCTGAAATCGCCAAAAAATTAAGAACAATGAGCCTCGCCAAAATTTACTGGTTCTTGAAAAAAAAAATGCGTGTGTGGTCAATAAGTCAGATCATACTTTACAATTTTAAAACTACAATTTGTTTAGCTTGTAAACGCGTAAGAAATCAGATAAACTCGGTGTTGCGGGTTTTTGTCTGTGCCTTTCAAACTTTAAACTTACAGTTTTAAACAACTCCTCTCTGCGCTTGCAAAAATTAAAGTAAACGTCATAAATTCGATGTTTCAGTTTGTTATAAGTTCCAGGGTGCGGTGTTTATTCGAGGGCGGAGTTTATTAATATTTTAGCTCTCTGGTGCGGCGTTTATTAGGGGAAATACGGTATACTAATTAATTTTATGATCAATGGCGGTCAATAGACCTCTTCACGGTTGTAGTTGAATCATGGGTAATCAGGACATGGATTACAGAGAGTCGAGTCGCGAACTGAGGATTTTCAACGATTTCTCGCAAAAGCATAAGTTGTAAACTCTCGGATTTTCAGACAAGCAGAGTAAGTCCGTACTCTAGTCACATGATAGTTTTTGGCATGATTGGCCGCAGTTTACCTGAGGAATTAATGGTTTCTGATGAAAATCTATTGTTTTCGAGCAAGTCAGTTCCACACGATCGCTCTCGCAAAAAAGTTGGCCTTTTGCTAGGATTAGAGCTAACTTTGCCCGTCTGAAGATCCGAGAGTTTACAACTTATGATTTTGCGAGAAACTCCTCATTGATATTCCTCAGTTCCCGACTCGACTCTCTGTAATCCATGTCCTGATTACCCATGATTCAACTACAACCGTGAAGGGGTCTATAAGCAGTCAAAGAAAGTAAACTTTATTTTTTTATTTTAGAGCCCAATCTTGCCCTCAACAGGCCTACTGCACAGTCTTCTACTGCGCATAAAGGAATATCATATCGTGCCGTGGATGGTATTACAGATGGTGCTTGGTCTCGAAGCTCGTGTACCCACACAAATCACGACAATAAAGCTTGGTGGAGAGTCGACTTGGGTTCTTGCAAGCAAGTGAAAAGAGTTGTGATTTATAATCGAGAGGACTGTTGCAGCAACAGACTACACAACTTTTACATTCGTGTAGGTAAGTATACAGGTAACATTGATCTGAAAGACTGAACAGAAAAAAATTTTCGACGTTCTTTGGAAGAAATGAGACTGGCTTGTTTTAACGATTTGGGGCGACCGGCTTGTTTTAACGCATGCGCACGGTGGGATTGTGAGTTTATGCTGCAAGGGGATGTAAGACGCTACAAAGATAAAAAAAAGTTGCTGCAATCCTTGCAAAAGGGAATCCGTTCCTATTTTTGCACCTAACTAACCATTTTCGATAGACAATATACGCACATGGCGTATTATCTTTCCTTTATGTAGGCACCCTAATCTTACCTCTACATGCATGTTCTAACCCTAGCTGACTTATTTATCCGTTTCTGTGTCTCGTCTTGATGGCTTTTCGTACCTTATGCTCTTCTCATCAATTTTGAATTTATTTACGCGTCGCATATGTATTTTTTGCAACAATTATTATCAATAGATCTTCTGTCAATTTACATTTTATGCAATGTTACTTTCTAATTCTATGTATTTGCTTTTCTGCTCGAGCTCATGTTAAATTGTAAATGTTTTTCCCCACTGCCTAATGCTGACCATAGGAGTTTGAAAGGGACCCTGTGTCCTATTATTGTTTCTCCCTGTTGTGCTATCTACAAAATTTTCATAAATTAAATTAAAAAAAATTGTGCAGCAACCTCGCAACGATATTTTTACTGTTGTAGGAAAATGTTAAACGCTACAATTGATTTGTGCAACAACAGGATGGCCGGGTGCAAGCTCTACGGACTGGGTTCGAGTCCAGGGTTTTGCGAGTCGGCTGAGATTTAACTGATCTCGATTCGATTCTGAGGAATTTTCCCGGACACTCCGGTTTTTGTCCCTTACGATAATCAGCCTTTACGTTGAGATCTGAGCCGACCCCCCAGGCGATTATTGCAGTGTGTTACACGTCTGTGTTTTCGCACAATTTTACTAAAGGTCATACGTTCACGTCTGTAGAATAACTTTACAGAACTTTCATTTGTGTATATAACACATAAAAGATTGTATGTTCAGATCGTCCGGGTTAGTGTAGTCCTGAGAAGGATTGTTGTCGATTTTGGTGATTGACGTTTCGACAACCTGTGCAGAAGTCATCTTCAGAGTCAAGTGAGGAATGTTGTGTCAGTAGAATACTTATATAGCCTGGTACGCGATAACTGATTGGTCAGTTAAGTTGTAATGTGATTGGATGTTAGGCTCAAGTAATGTGTCGTGACTGGTAGTTTTCGATCCGTAAAGTTAGGTTAGCTCGTTCTGTTCTGTTCGTTGTGTTAGATGTCATGAATGAGTCTTTTGTAGGGCGCTGGTAAATGTTGACATTTGTTGAATGGATTCCCTTCTAAGTTAGTAAACCAGCTTTCCAGTGTCATTCGTTGAAAATAGTTAGTGCTGTTAGTCAAACATTGTACCGAGTCCCAGTCGATAGTGTGGTTCGTGAGTCGGTGCAAGTAGGTCGCAAAAGCAATTGAAATTCAGTGAACCGCGTGCCGTGAGTTTTAAGCTGTTTTAAGCCTGTATTGGGCATTTTAAAATTGTTATGGAAACGTTGAAATGTCTATATATATTTAGCTGGTTTCCCCTAATAAAAAAACAACAATAGAGCGTTTCCGAATAACGCTCCATTGTTCAGAAAGAAAACCTTCAAGTCGAGACCAAGTACTAATTTCTGATACAATTACTGTATTTTTGAGAACTTAGCCTCGACTTGATGCTTTTGTTTGTGAGCATTGGGGCGTAATACGGAAGTTGCCTACTATTGATGGGCAAATGCTCCCCAGGCCCCCAGGCCTGCGACCCCTGTACCGATGATGTGTTTTACAACAAAGTTTCAAATTAAGTCATATCTCGAGACCAAGCTATTTTATCAGCTAATTTGTGCCACTGACTCTAGCCTAACAGTTTCTCAGTTTGAAGAAAATTGTGTCAGATCCATATTCTTAATTTTAATTATCTGACCCCGTGCAGGAAACAGCCTGGCGAATCACGGCAATAACAACCCGATATGTGCCGCGAGTCAGAGCCTCAATGGTTATAAAGATAAAGAGATCCGCTGTAGCACCCCTCTAAATGGGCGATATCTCAACATACAGCTCCATGGAACCAACTATCTGACCTTGTGTGAAGTGAAAGTTTTCTCAAATTAGGTAATATACCGACAGATAATGAATCGGGCTCGACTCTTATTAGGGTTAATAACTAACAGTATAAAGTTCTACTAAATTTCCTGAACTGGTTATGAGCTGGCTTATTCCGTTTAATTGCAACGTACTAGTCATTTTATTATGCCAAATAAGGAATTTGAGGGGGAGCAGAGGGTGGACAAGGGGGTGGGGATTGGGGTGGGGAGTTGGGGAGGAGGGTGCGTCTTGTGGACCGTAAAACAGGCACTAAATTTGATTTTAATTAATTGATTAATGTGTGCATACAAAGTTTTGCAATCTGTCTGCTGCTTCTAAAATTTAGGCATTTTTATATAAAGTGTTTGAAAACTAGGTTTCTTTTATTTATTATTTAGAGCAAATGCATTATTTAAAACAAATATAGAAACATTGAAATTTATTGATTTTCATTTGATTTGTTGAAAATTGGAACAAAATGAATCAACAATGTAGACTAATTGCGATTCTGAGCCGCATATTGGCTACTGTTTGGGACAAAATTTATTCCTTAACGGGCGGAGTGGTGGTATTTGCGGCTCTGAATTGCAATTAGTTTATGGCGAAGCCACGAAGCCCAATAGAAAAAATATATTTTATCTAACGCCGTCCATCTTATCCGATATTTGCTGCTCAGAATCGCAATTAGTTTTGGATCGCGATTTCAACAATTTTCCCCTAATTTTTAAGTTGGCGAAATTATAAAATTCAATTCTCCTTACATGAAAAGCGTTTCCATGACTACCACACGGCGGTGAAAATTTTGTCTTTTGACTCCATCACAATCTTTTTGAAAACTTTTTTTACTAGACATCAACAATGATTGGTGCGGAAAATGTTTCCATAAATGAAAGACCGGGAAGATTCCTTCAAGTCTAAGGGCCCGCGCGCGCTTCGCTAAAGCTAAGATAAATCCTTTTAGGGGCCTAAGTGGCCCATTGGAGCCGGTGCCTATCTCCGGTTTCTGTAGTGTGAGAGTCATTGACTCCTCCTGGACGGGACACTAATCCATCGCTTATTAGCCCCTAGCAGAAACAGGTACTCATTTTACCGACCTCGGGAGGATTGAAAGCTGAGTCAACTTTGGCGGAACAGAATGCCACACATATGTTCAACACTCGGCTGAACCGGGGATTGAACCTGGGACCTTCGGGTTGAAATGGAAGGCAGAGACCTTACCACTGCGTCAACCCCGCCGCCGTAAGGACCCGCTTACATGTAGTGTTTTAGGCCGAGTAGTAAGCTGAAACTCCAGCCAGGTCTCTTGTGTCAAATGGTAATAACGATAAATTTCGATTACATGAAGCCCGGTTTGAATTCCAGCCCAGCTAGTTTGTTCCAACCGAGCTGGCATTGAGAATACGGGCTGAAATTTGATATGTAATCGCAGCCAAATCTCACCCCGGGCTGAAACGGCTACCACTGTATACTGCGTTCACGTTATGATCTAAACAGCGGAAATTTCAAAAACTTAAGCGCTGTGCGTGAAGAGACATCGTTATCGAAAAGTTCCCGCCAAAAGTTTGAATCTCGGCAAGGGCTGAGTTTGGTCATATAATCAATCAGAGCTGGGGAATAAATTAATATAATGAAACTGAAAGTATAAATGTATAAAAAAATATAAGAAAATATGTAAACAACCTAACATGACGTTTCGACGGCCTCACAGCGTCATTCTCAAACTAAAATTACAAAGACATTTCAAGATATATATACTATAACAAACTTTGTTGGAATTTTACTTAAGAATTGTTTGATATCCTAGGGAAAAAGAATTGGAAAACTTTAAAGACAATTATGTAAATAATTTGGCCTTGTCCGAGTCACCTTGGGTGTTTCAAATCCCTTATGTGTAACATTTAAAAAAGTAAGCAGTCAAATTTAGATTGGCATCTCTTAACTCAAACTAAAATTTCAGATGTTCAAACTAAAATTTCAAATATCACTTCAAACTAAATTTCCAAATATTTAAACTAAAATTTCAAACATTCTAACTAAACTTCGAATTCCAGATATTCAAACTAAATTAAAGTCAGTACTCAGTATTCAACATTCCGCTTCTACCTTCGATAATTCATGTTCAATTGGGATTTCCAATTATAGCAGAATGACGGTTAATTTGATATAACATCTCCGAAATAAAAGAAGGAAGCCGATACAGCGAGATATGGCACAGCAGGATCAATAATTACTTTAAATGAATTTTAGGCCCATTAATTACTTTCAGCTTTTATTGAAAAGGAAGCATCGTTTCTTGGACACCATTTTTTGATTTCTTGAGGTTTGTTCAATTTCTGTGCTAGGTTCAAAAACCGTGAAATGAAGGTGTTCTTTATCACTGACATAAATATTTAACAGTCAAGTTATCACTAGTTTGTTCTCCATGAACAGAACGTGTTTTTCAGTGGGTATAAGTCCAAATGATTCCAGCAGCAGCAATAGTTCCAGCCGTCCGAATCTCCCATGTCCTTTGGGAGCACAATTTGCGGCATTTATCAATGCTGCCTATGTGGCAGCAATATATCTGTCCATAGTATCTGTACTGACCATAGCTGCAAACCTGCCGCTATTTGTGGTGTTTATAAAGAACCCGAAGAAGATTTTCCGTACTCCAACCGCCTACTTTCTTGTTGGAATAGCATTAGCAGACGTCGCAACAGCTGCAGTGGTAGAGCCGTGCCTCTTTATCTGCTTCTTTTGGCTCTACATGAAAGGCCCCGGCGACCCGGTTATGCTTGATCACTGTCCAGTGATGCTTGATATTGCCGTCACCTCGAGCGGAATAACCATGAATGCGTCCTACATTATCGTGCTGGCTTTTACCGTAACTCAATACTTGGCTGTTGCGTCTCCGTTAAAGATGGCACGATATGTTACAGTTAAGAATGTGATCATTATACTGGTGTGTATTTGGACCTACTGTTTCGCTTTTAGTGTTGGCTTTACTCTGGCTGGTGAAAAAGCTCTTGCTCGCGAGGTAGACATTTACGTTCATTGCATGTTTGCAAGTGCTCTTTCGTTGACTTTTTATGTGCTTTTATTCCGAGCCTTTCGCCGTAAAATGGCCCGCAGCGTCCGGCTACAGTCAGAGAGCAGTACACAGCGTACCACAAGCCAGACGCGAAGGATTCAGCTGGAGCGTAAATTTGTGTTTATCAACTTGTTCCTGATAGCAGTTATAATTGTTTCTAACTTGCCTAGCATCATCTTGTGGTTTATACAACTAACTAAAAATTACATAGATTCGGAAATGATATTAATATATTACCTTGTAATCGACTGTATTTCCTCAACGAAGTTTCTGATGGACTCTTTGGTTTATGTCTGGCGATTCCCCGAGTACCGCACAGCTATGACTCACGTCTTCTGCTGTTGTTTCCGTTTTGAAAACACAGAAGCCAAATTACAAAAGGCTTCAAATCTACCTTTGGCGGTTTATCAACACAAGACATCCACGGTGACTTTGTCCTCTGTTCAAACAAACATTGACTGAAGGCACGGCCCCAGTATACCTGTACCTCTTTGTAGGTACCGGCTTTCATAGCCAGTATCCGAACCTCTACTGATCTCGAGTTTGTTGTCTGTTATTAAATCTGCTATTTAAGGGACGTGTAGCAGCTTCAGTTTTTCGCTTCAGTGTTGAATGGTATATAAGAAAATTGAGACGCACGCTTTGTTCAATTTTATAGATTCTCAGTTTTACTCGTACTAGAACTAGCATTATCAATGATGTTGCTTATACTACCCCGCTATTATTACGGCACATAATTAGATAGCTTTAGTTTACGTATTTCTCAACTTTTGCATTGACCTCGACTGTATACAGTAGTGTTTGAGAAACAAAATTTATTCTATTATTATAGGTTCACTAAACTATAGGAAATGCTGTAGAACGCTTTAAGAATGGAGATAAAAAACTAAACACAGAATTTGAGTAATTATTTTAAGTAACGGCTTTATGGTCGTAGTTTTCAAGGAGTTTACGAACTGTTGATTTAAAATGATAATTCTGTTGTAGAAAAGTGCATTAAGCCCGTCTATTGAAGAAAATTATTCGTAATATCTAACAACACTCTGGAAGAAAAGGTTATAGAAAGTGTAATTTTTATAGTTAGCTTTTGAGAGAGCTACCAGGCATAGCGAACGTCTCTCTGCCTTGTAACACTGCATGACGAAGAATGCTTAAGGGGGCATTTTGTTTAAAATTTTGGTGTATAGTGAAAGAGTTGAGAATGAGATTTGAAGAGGGAAATTTTTTTAGGACAAGCACCAAACCGTCCCTCCTGACCATGCACAAGTACAGCTTTGGTTTGGGGACGGTTTGGCGATTTCTATCAAATATTAAATTCAAAATTAATCTTTTTAACTTCTCTTAAAATCCCAAAACTTCAACTTCTCTTTAGAACTACCGATCCCCCGCCCCTCAAACTAACACCTAAATCTAATCCGAAAAATCTGAAAATATTCAAGATGCTTCCTTTGCATTCAGTCTGTAAATGTAATTAAGGATTTTCAAAATTTCAAATTAAGAACGGTGATATCATCAAAAGTAACGCTAAAAGCCGTCAAAAAATGGCGTTTAACCGCATTGCCTCCTTAAATACCTACCTACTTGTTCTATTTCAGCTCAATGGTTTAAGAAGCACCTTGCACTTGCCAATGGTATTGTCTGTGCTGGTAGTGGCGTAGGAAGTCTAGCAATGGGTCCCTTTTATCAGCTTCTCCTTTCTACAATGGGCTGGAAAAATTTCTTAAGAATTCTAAGTAGTGTCGCGGTTACTATATTCGTGTGTTCGCTGTTATATCGTCCGGTACCACCAAGATATAAGGCCGGGAGGACGCATGCGCAAAAAGCACCGCCGTTTTTTGACTTCACTGTGTGGAAAATCAAGTCCTACGTGTTCTGGGTTCTGTCGATGTCTTTGTTGTTTGTTGGATATTTTGTACCGTTTATTCATCTGGTAAGAATTTTAAAGAGAACTTTGTTTTACAAACAAGCGTTTTTTTTGTTTAAGTAATGGTCCGAGTAAGAAGTAGGGTACCTCCCATTGTTCTGCGCCATTTCGCTTTTCCCACACCAGAATGT
>JAOCNB020038335.1:0-13269 GCA_026546465.2 Palythoa caribaeorum | reverse complement strand
ATTATAAATGTAACTCTAAATGTAACGTGGGATTTTATGGTATGTGTAGAACGACTACATATATTTCAAGATGAATGATAATAATAATAATAATAATAATAATAATAATAATAATAATAATAATAATAATAATAATAATAATACAACTGATTACCACAGACAAGGTTTTCCATTGCCGACTAAGTAATTACGTAACATACCTGACATTTGGTAAAAGTGTTGGTAAAAGCATGGCAGAACAAGAGTTTTTTGATCAACAGATGTTTAGAATTCTTCCACTTTTGGATTAGCCCTAGTAATCTAGCAATCTAAGGCCAGACATAGCCTGTGGGTTTTTCTGCTTGGGCCATATACAGCAATATAGGCTTTATTACGGTAACTTCAGGCGCCATTTTGACGGGTGAGGAAAATGGCTGAAATTAACAGCATTTGTATGGAAACCCAACGTCAAATAATGTTAATAACACGCAAGTTTTAAAAAAGTTATGAATTAGAAACTTTAAACTCTAGACTGAGAAATTCTATGCCAAAATTCAAGGCCTGTTGCCTCACTAGAAAGTGTCCATTATAACAAACGTGTTCTCATTTTTCCATGCATGTTGCGGTATATTACAAAGAAATGTATGGAAAACTTAAAACGTCTTTTGTGACGCTTTCTGGTGTGGATACAGGCCCATAATTTTGAAATCAAATTCCTCATTCTAAAGTTTAACTGAGGTTCTAATTCATACTTTTTTTAAAACTAGGGTATTATTATTATTGTTTGACATTGGATTTCCATATACAAATGGTCAGTGTTGTTTCAGCTATTTTGCCTTCCCGCCAAAATGGAGTCTGAACTCGTGATAAAGGCTGAATATCTCCCTTATACCTGCTCCGGCGTGTGACAATATATTTGTATATCCTTTACAGTTTGTAGTTTGCACCCATTTTGTTACATATATAAATAAAGCTTTGTTTTTCTTAGAAAAATTGCGGTATGCTTGTCCAAACTTATGAAAATATATTGGCTGAATCAATAAGAACTCACTCGTTCAGACTCAATGAAGTTCTTACACTATAAAACGGGAGAACACTAGCTTGTTCTCCACCGCATCTCTTATATTCCCTACACTCTTAGTTTTGCATTATAAAAGTTTCAATAGACCTCAGTCACATGCGAGCAACAGATGATTTCTGGCTCGATAAAGTGACTATTGATTGAATCGATCAGATTGTTTCCGATTGATATTTGTGTTCATTCGGAACAGGAAACACGAAGTAAAGATGTTAGCATATGAAAAGTATTGGTGTACTTCCAAGAGTATCCATGCATACACTGATGAACTCTTTGCACTAAAACAAAAACGAAATGTTTCCTAATAACTTCGGAATTAATTTTCATTTAGGCCAAGTAAAAAAAAGTTGGTTGGCGTCCTATTTTTAAGAAATTTCATTGTCGGGTGCATGGGAGTTTTTTTTAATCAGAAGTTTTGATGCTAAGATACAATAAAACATTATCCCTATTTATTGTCGTTATTGCATCCGAGTCTGTTCAGGCATACCATATCATACATAAACATCATATTTGAATGCAAAAAACATATATAAGTTTTGCAGCGTGCAAATTTCGGTCCGTATTAGTTGATAATGTTTAATGACTGTATTATTGCTATTTATTTCCATGAAGACTAAATGGACTATAACACACTTAAAGTATACATAATGAAGGTCGTTATACATATTTCAAGTGTGTTATTTAAAAAAAAGTGTGCACAAACACTAAGCTACAAGTTGTGTACAAAGTAATTTCGATTGATATACCTAGCTAGATAGCAAGAGTTAAAGTATATAATTGCTTTTACAAATAAAAAAGTTGAAGTTTGGCGAATTAACTGATCTTGAAAACAGATATTTTTAGACTTAGAGACAATTGTCGGTTTTAGCAAATGTATAACAGTTCTTGAAACCATGCACAGTTTCTTAGCCTAAGTCGCTAACTGATTTCCAAATTTGTGTTTTAAAAAAGGCATTGACCTTGTCCGTCACTATTGAACAATTTGTATACTATTGTATTGTATTGTATTGTATTGTATTGTATTGTATTGTATTGAGCAAATCACCCAGCTAAAATTCGCAATAGGAAACAGCTCAAAATATCTGGGTTTTTTCGTCTAGCTGAGTCTTAAAATCATCGCCTGAGCTACCGTTCTACATCATTTCTACATCTTCTAGTTCTTGCACTTTAAATAGTTTCATTTAGCCAAGACTAGACTTTGAGTAGAAGATGAGAGAACAACTGTTTAGTATAATTTTATCAATTTTCGTTGCTAAATAATCAGAAGCAGAAATACTTGTGTTTCAAACATTTCTGTAGTTTTTGTGGAAGCCAGAATTTCAGTTAAATACGTGATTGTCTCAAACACTAACGACCTTGGCAGGAGGAGAAGTACTTATGCCTTCATCAAATATCCCATGATACATTGCCATCCAGCCGCCTTTTTCTGGTGGCTGAGATTGTTCATTCGGTTCTTTCACGACTGGTTTGCATAATAGTCTAGATATACGCCACTTCATTACGCCAAGTGCCGTGCCCGAGTTTTAGTTACACACTGTCGACGTAAAATCAAATGCATGAAGTAAAATTCTTCATCAACTGGCCACACGTGTCTTGTCGGAACAAAAACAATAAAGAAAGAACTTTATTGAAACGATATTGCGCTCCGCAGACTGAATCGCGGGAAACGGAAGGGGAAGCAAGCTTGATATTTTATTTAGTTACTGATTACTCTAAAGTGGATATATTCGATGGGCAAATACTCTCTGCTTTGGCAGCCGTTACAAGTGTGCGGCCGTGAATAGTGTCTGTGAAGGAACTTGAATGTCCTTAAGTGCACAAAGAGATTTCTGATGCGGTTTCTTTATGCTCTTGAGATGATTAATGAAATGTTGAAATGAATAAACATAACTAGTTCAGTTTCTGAAGAGCCAATACCCAGTTAATGAAATAAATAAATAGGCTTGTCCTTTTGCAAACAAGCTCAACCTCAGTTCCAAAGTGTTTGCACCATACATATTGGATATATCGCCTTTATTCGTCATAAACCTTCTTTGCTCCTCTCACACGCAATTCAGCCAAGCTTGGTTCTGACAACATTGAAATAACTGAGGTTCGACAACAATCATAAACTGGTGAGTGTCTACATTCCCTGTAGGTTCCAATACAACAGGGGCTTTCCAAAGGTTTTCAAACTTGCTAGCATGTGTTGTAGTTTAACAACCGGAGCCTTAAAACTTCTTGACGCGGTACATTTTACCTTACACGGGAACAATCAAACTGAACGCATCTTACAGGGTTAATCCTTTCTGAATTCCGTCTCTAAAATGAGACATTTACATCAGTCGTGAGTTGTTAACTGGGATCGATACCGGACATTTTTTATTGACGATTTTCTTCAGTTTATGGTTGCTGTTGTTTGTGTCCATTCTCCTGAACAATAAGATCTTTTCAAAAGTGACATAATAAGATGTTTGACAAGTTAACTGCATGACTATAATGATTGCCGTACAGATTAAAATTATCAGAACTGAAGACTTTCACTACTACGAAGAAGGTAGATCACAAAACAAATATTTTAACATAATTGTCTCGGAGATGGTATTGTATTTTTTCCGGAGATGAAGCGGAATAATGATATGATAACTGTTATATACACTCTCTTTTTTATAAAAACGTCTTACTTTTGGGCCGAGTTCTTAATTATTTGGAGGTTTTAACCTCAAACGTTCTTAATTTTGTAAAGCACAATTTTGAGTTTTTTTTGTCATGTTTAGTTTATGAAGCAAAATTTTGTCACTGGCTACTGTCCAGACACTGTATATGCATGTGTATCTAAGAAAATACGAGCTTTGATATCTTAGTTATATAGAAGTGGAAAAATAATGAGTCCTGCAAATTTTTCTTGTAAGATTTTCATGTGTTTTGTTCTATTTGCAAACAATGTTGCACTACCGACTATTTGCTGACTCCATAATTTTGTACCGTAATGTAACAAAATAAAGTTCTCGGCCGTTCCTCAGCCTCGGGTGTGTTCTTAGCATGTCAGTCTTAGGTCACGTTTCAGCCTGACGTACTTAAAAAAAAGGTTCTTAAAGAAAAGGAAAAAGAAAAACAGAGTGTATTCTTTTATTCCGATTGTCAACGTTGTTCCGAGAAAAATTATTATGCCATCAATTTTATGGTAAAAGATGAATTATTCTGCTTCTAACAAACCTTTAGTTCCGGATACTTCCGAGAACATTTTTTTATATATCATCATCTTCTTTATAACTGAGCCTAGAATCTCTTTATATTATATACGATTCAAAGTTCCCTTTGTACTTATCTTAGGTTGATGTAGAACAAATCCACTACTGTCTAAATATCAGCTGCAAGGCGAGTTTTGTTGGTTCGATTTGAAATGCGACTACATTAATTTTGGGGGCTATGTTTTAAAAAGCAAGGGAAGCCTCTTTTGCAATGCTTCAGCCACACATATATAGTATTTAGTAGTAAATATAGTTCCTGAATTTAACTGAATGAATATAAATCCCTGCCAGTGAAAAGGTTATAATCAGTGTGAACTTCCAGATAGAATACATTTTTATGTATTTAGCTTTTTGCGTTTCTTTTCATTCTTTGAAAGGCACCTTAATCTCTTCACTCAAGTCTGGCACGATGCTAATCTTACATTAAAAACTGAAATGTTTGTTTCCGCCTAGACATTGCATCGTCACAGATCACATGAGTGTTTTTAAAAACAGTTTAAAAAGCTAAAGTCTTGCAAACCATTGTAATATCCGGCTTGCCTTTATCCACAGAGCAGCACTGTGAAGCTGATATATCTTAACCAATCAGGGCCCAATTGTTTAAAAGCCAAGGATCGCTAACCCAAGGTTAAAGTTTTAGTCTATTTTTGTTCCCAAAGTCATAGAGACGGATTAGGGCTGAATATTTGGTTAACAGTTTTGATTCCTTGTATAAAAGTCTGAAGGGTGTTTTATGAGCGCCGTAAATAATTGATTTTTAGGACTGAAAAACTACCCTTTAATATTTGTTTCAATCTAGATTAAAGCTTTTAAACAACCCAGTCCACACATTCAATATAACTTTTAACTTCCAGTAAATATAACAACTGTTGTAGGTTTTCGGCCGGTAAGCGTGAGCAAGACAAACGCCTTTTCAGTAATCTTTTTACAGGTGGAAATGCCATTTCTAAGAACAAGCATCAGGAAATTAAAAACCAAACAATGGCATATAAATTAATTAAAGTCTTATGATCCTGAAAAAGAAATCATACAATTGCTAACCTTTGATATACTTATCAATTCATTGAGCACAAACCGATCTTGGACAAATTCTTTTTGATCAACAATGATTGACAATTATAAAATATCATGTAATCTTTCCCTGACGTTAAAGGTATAATTCGACTGAAGCGGACGGACAAGCAACCTCCGGCAACTGTGAACGGAAAGTATTAATTAGGTATCGAAAAACAATGAAGCTTTAAGAGAGATTAAATTTAAAACTTAAGTCATATTTTGATGTTCTTAGCTTTTACATGTTTACATCCCAAGCTTCCTTTCGTAAACAGAGCAAGCCAACCAAGATTTGGTGTGGTTTGGAAGCCAAAGATAAGTAAAATTTCCAAGGTTAAGCCTTAAATGATTCGAATGAATGGCACATTGTTGCTTTTGGCTGTTCTGAACCACTTTGTTATATAAATATAAATAAACGGCTTTTTGGATCAGTACTCAGTTTATATACCTGCATACGAATATGAGGTAAGAGAAAAAGAAATTCAATGCACTGGAATGAAAAAGAAATCAAGGGTCTAACTTTTTAGAATAAAAAAGGCGATCAGTAAATATTAATAGGAAATTATACAGAGACAAAAAACTCGGAAATTACTTAGATAGATATTAGATAGATAGTTTATTAATTCTAAAAATTTACAGCCAAAATTAAGCTGAATTAAATTAAGAATTTACAAAGCGTATTAAAACTATCGGAATAAATATTCTATACTTAGAAACTTACTAATCACTTATAAGACAATACTGAAGATTATGTACAATTACTGTAAAAAAGGGTCTTAGTTCCTAATTTGAATCGAACCCACAACCCGTACGCTCTGCGCCCACTGAGCTATGGGAACTCATATGGATGAAACACGTCTCTGCAGTTTCATATTTGTCAGTATTTATTGACTGATCGCCCTAACTTTATCACCGATACTATTATAAAAGACATATTTCATAGTTAGTGACTGCGCGATATGGTGACACACATATCTTACCATTCAAGTGACTGTGCGTTACAGTCTGCGTGTCACTGGCCCAATTTAATGTAGTTGCTCTCCAGGAAATATGAGTTCCCACAGCTCAGGGCGAGTCCGACTGGTATACGGAATGTCGAGGGTTTGATTCCCGTAAGAAGCTTGGTTATTTCCGAGTTTTTTCTCTCCACATAATTCTATCAGACTATCAGTATTTGTTAACTTTTTAAAAAAACTTTGAAAGATCACCGTAATAACTTACTGTAACTTCATGCCAAACTGCACCCAACTATTCATCCTTTGAGGTTAAAGACAAAGTTTTGGTATCAATGTAGCTTTTAAAATAATCAGTTGTTGAATCGCAACTTAAATTTTTATGACTGAGACGTTTTTAAATTCTTGGCTCCTTATTTGAAAAATTCATGCACTTCGGTACCCACTTCCTTACTGCAACATGCAGGGAAGCAATATCGTTTGCTGGTGCAACAAGAATTAACGCAAGAAACCTTGACCTTGACCATTCACCATTCATAACAATCTTAAAGTTTATTTTTCGGACGAACTAGACTATAAGATGAGTTCCATACACCCAAACAAGAGAATAGATTGATCTCGCGAAATCTAGTTCTGACTATAGAAGTCGTGTCAATGGAACGTCCTAAATCAATGGGGTACTGACACCAGTCGGCTGGTGAACCACGCAACAACAGGTGAACCCATATTGTAGACTAGAACTCGGCTGCCAACAAAAAAAAATAATTAATTTTAGTTATTATTAAACTACGACTACTGAAAAAAAACGCACGTAATACTTAGTTATAAATTACACCCACAATAAATTAAGTAACAAGTCCATGAGATTAAAAAGGAAAAAGCTACGGTTGACTTAGATTTCGCGTCGACCGATATACAACTGGTAGTCCAAGGAATTGACCATCTTTGGCTTTTCTAAAAATTCAAGAGGAAATCACGTAATTATCGATAGTTATTTATAGATCAGTCTGAATTATGAGGTATCGTCATGCGATCAGGGGAAGTATAACTGGGGAACTTCATACCGCAGCATGACCGTAGCAAAACCTATATTGCTGAGTTTTGAGGGATAAAAACCGAGTCACGAAAAACAAACACAGCAAAGCCGTGATTCCTAGACACAGGGAAGAGCACCCGTAAATTCAGTTGACAGGAATACGAGCTAGTTGAAGCAGACTAAGTTAAGGTAATGAGTGACTGTATATCTGGTCTAGTATTTTTCATGTTGGTCTCTCTTGTTCTTACTGCTTACTCACACGTGTATTGATAAAAGAATTTCTAAGCAGCTCCTCTTATCAGCCGTCTGTAATATTTAGATTTGTGATAAGCCTACTTTAATCTTATTCCCAATGCTAAGTATGATACTATAGTTAAATCTGTGCCACTGTCTTAGTTTAGTTATTTGCTGACTGGCCACAATCCATAATACACAAAGAACAATATAGCAATTTTTTTTCTTACTTTATATTTCTCCCAATTATATAGAGAAAGTACTTATTTTCAAAATCTGAGAAAATTTCCGTCGATAATGGCTTTTGACAGTGCAAACCCTTAAACCTATTATAAATTGCTTAGCATCTGTAAAGCAAAACAGATAACAAAGACACAGTATTCACAGAAAAGCAATAGCGCAGCTTTTAACAACCCAAAGGACCCTCATCCGTGAAGCATCGTAACGAATCAAAAACTTTGTTAAGAGAATTATAAGAAGGTGCTGTTGAATTGGTTTACATATTTTACTAGGTTTAAGCAGAGACTATGAGGTTTTACTAGGCTTTTGAGAGATAGGATTTGCGCTGTGCAAAATGCAGAAATTTTTAATAAAACAGTTTCAGTCTCAAAACGAGAAGTGAACAATTGATTGTTGTGGTTTGACCGCATTAATCTACCCAACACCCAATGTTGGCAATGTTCAGCTGAACTTGAAAATATATTAAAAAAATATTGTAATGGCTCTATGCTTTGAAGATAAACTTTTAGTCCTTATATTATAAAAACAGTTTTTATATTTGTAATATATACACATTTTAAATTATAATTCTTAATCATATTAAATTAGTCGTTAATAGAAACAGATTCGGAGTTCATAACACATCATTACAACCTTTTCCCACATCTTAAAGTTTATTAATCAATCGCGGGATTTTAACTGCGCTTTCATTGTCTCGCTTCGACCACAATTAATGAGATTTATTTGGTCTGTGAATGGAATTATATACCATTGTATTAAAGTTGAATGAAAGACAAATCGGAATCAAACAAGATTGAGATTCAATTTTTTGACTGAATACCTTCATTAAAGTATATACTTTATCATCTGCATTACCAGAAATTAACTGCACTTATTAGATATTCTAAAGACATTTGAATAATGAATCCTGCCTGTTGAAAAGTTATTATTTAATGTTTTTTACCCCACAGTAACAACAAAACAAGAATGTAAGTTTTTAAAAAATATCAAAGTAACGAAAAAACCATCTGGCTTGCATTAAAAAATCCCCTGCGCGATTAAAAAGGAGCACTGAGGCAGAAAAGCAATGATTTCAGTAACAGCAGAAAAATTATCACAGTTGATTATAGTTGATAATAAAGAGTTCCAGATTTTAGGAGCTTGAAAAACGGAATCGCGATTTTTTTTATGTTGGTCCAGCACGCATGAGAGCAGTAGTTGTTAGAATTCCTTGGGTTGAAACTAACAGCGCGCAATATATATCTTTCTTCCGTGTGGCTGTAGAATGACTCTTAGTTCAAAGCTTCTCATTTTTTAGGCTGCGGAACTGCTCTTCCTTACTAGGTGAGGTTATCTTTCAAAGTACGTACTGCAGTTGTATAGACTGACAAGCAAGTGGAACTTAGTCATTATCAAGTTATTTACGCTGTTGATCTAAACTACAGTTTACACATTCCCTTTGGCACATGAGCCATAAACTCAGCAGATGAAACTGACTAAATTAAACTAAATTAATGGTTCTGATGCTGTTTCATTAAAAAATTACTATTTGCATTCCATTGTAAGATTACTTGATACTATAATTGGTTAAACGTGTTTGTATATTTAGAAACTTTACATAGCTGCGGTTTTTATAGAATAAAATATGAGATAATGCGATAATCCAGTTGTTTCTCAATGAGATACTAAAACCAATAGTTTTATGAAAATTTCGATCCAAGTAAACAACTTTTGAAGTCTCATGCAATTGGAGCTGTGTAAAATCACATTTAGATATGAATTGCGGTCAGAACAGGTAGTGTCGAAATGCTTACTTCACGCCCCCTTCACCATCAGTTATGAAAAGGTAGATTTACAAAGTGGTATTAAGTCACGCAAAACCTCATCTCCGTGACTTTGATGTATGAGTAACGCATTGTTCCGACAATACTTATAGTACAACGAGGATTATCATACTTTAAGAACAAAGGGATAATATCATTTTTCTGTGAATATGACACAATGTTTTTCATCTTTTTGTTGTCTCAAGCTTGATGTGTAGTATAGGTTTTCTGTGTGCTAACCTGCACTAACCGCAAGGGTGGACAGACTGAAAAACATTGTTCAGTAGAAGTAAGATTTCTGAAGCTTATTTAAGACTTTTTTTTATTAGTGACGGCGTTAAAAACAGTTTAAGCGATATGCCGCATTGAGGTGTTTTGAGTTGTGGTGCAGCTAATGGTTCTAGTA
Organism: Palythoa caribaeorum; assembly: GCA_026546465.2. Lineage (NCBI taxonomy): Eukaryota > Metazoa > Cnidaria > Anthozoa > Zoantharia > Sphenopidae > Palythoa > Palythoa caribaeorum. Next base: position 3,258 of record JAOCNB020038335.1, on the reverse strand, counting down.
TCCTGGACTGTAAAGGCGGTGATATTTTCATTTGTGTCATAGCTTACCGGAAAGAGAAATTCTCCTGCATAGCGGAAGTTTTGAGGCGACGTCAAACCATGTTCAAACTTGTTCTTCACAGTCAGTAAATATATCAAAACGTGTAGATGAAGCTGCTGTTTTTCGACTTAAAATACCAAGCCCTACCCAGTGCTTGTTTGTAATCAGCCAAAACTTCCTCTAACTTGAGTTTTCTTTTTAAGAAAAACGAACCCAAGTCAAAGTTAGGAAAGGTCAAGTCTCGTCCGACTGAGTTTTCATTTGGAAGGATTGTAAGTATACACTAAAACGTTCTCACTACTTTTAACCTTGTGATATATTATTTGTTTTGTGTTCACCTGTTTTACGCGTGAAGCCTTGGTGTACGACTTAGATCCATGCATCAGCGTTCGTGAGTTCTGTGCATTATTTTTTCGTTGATATAAATGTTGGTAAAAATACCAAAGGGCTTTGTTATTCCACTTTAATTTTACATCAAAGCGGATAGGATTATTTTTTAAAATCTTGGATTTCCGTTTCAACAAAAGAGCTATTTTAAAATAACAGCCCACCATTTACATGAAAAATATATTGTGAAAAAAGTGATTTTGAGAGGTGCCTGCATTAGCCAGTAGCTATATATGGAGCTCTGAGAAACAGCGGAGTCATTCTATTCATTCTTTGTTTCCTTAACTGAGTTGAACACTCCCCAACCAGCTAATGTTACGATAGCTGATAAGAATAGCGCCACTCGACAACAACGTCTTAAGAAATTTGATTAAACATTTTTAAAACTTTGACAAAATAGGTGTAAAGTAGAGTTTATGAAAACTCGATCTGAAAAACATGTACAGTTAAATTTCTTCCAACATTGTTTGGTTTGATATAACAGTTGATCTTTGTTGCCATTGTATGAAGAACAAGAGATGGCGTGCTTGCTGCTGTTACGATTGACCACTCACAAGTAGATTTGATTATAAAATCCATTTGCCAAGTTATCAGATTCCAAACACAAAATAAAACAACACTTGACTCATGGCGAGCTATGCTTTGATGAACTCTTTCAAAACTTGTGACCCGTAAACTTATGGACGGACATTTGTTTCTCCCATGATCCTTTTAGGTCGCATGCTCCCCAAACCAATGGTGTTCGTGATCTTTTGTCTCGTGAAACCTTTCTGACAACTTGCGAATTTTTTTCGCCGTTCATTTATAAACAGCAGTATAACTATAAATAAGATTTAATCCTCTCATTAAAATATGACCTTCTCCTTGCGGAACCCAACAGTAATAAATGAAACGTCTAAAAAGTCCGTTAAAAGAACTAGTACAATTTTTGAATAGCATCAGTCCGTGACTTTGTTTCCAGACCTTTTTTTATTTAGTTGCCTTTTCACGCAACTAATTCATATTGTGTCACATCTCTATTCATATGGCCACCATCTGCCAACAAAGTTGTACCATCAAACTTGGCAATAACTTGGTGCTAACTTTAAGATCTTTACTGTAATTTCGAAAACGAATCTAAGAAAGGCTAACTGAGTAACATAAAGCAGGGTCGCCGATAGGGGACAGGTTCAGTGTAATTCAAACGTCTGACACGACAATGACAAAGTGCACTTCAAAATATCTGTTATTTCAAGTGTCTACTTTTCTAATTGCTAATCGCTAATTGCTAATTTTGTGTGTGTGGTATCTCCATTCCTAGCGGTTTCACTTATGCACCAACACTGATTTTTTGATATCTTGGTTTTGAAGTTTAACACCTATAACCAAAAGACAAAGGCTGCAACACTAAAACGATGTAAAAAAATTCTAAGCCAAAAAGTTTTGCTCGGAATGCAAAGCTAAATTAAGATAACCCACAGTTCAGTAAAGGAACTTCATTTCACTTGGTTATTAACATTACTGGGCATTAGGGCTACCCTATACCTTAGGCTAGTTAGGGGTGTTTTGCGTTATTAAAAACGACACAGTGCGTCTGTTTTAAGCCGTAGATACCTAAACCCAGATATCATTATCATATTAAAGCTTATAGAAATGGCTTTCGAATTATACTAAACATTTTGAATTAAAATAAATTTTTAGATTTATTATGTTTTCTAAAAACGAGCGAGCGACAAAGTCGCCTTTCGAAATTTACACGTCCATGTGATTATTGATAATTAACTATTTAATTAATTTTCCAGTTTCCAGACCAAAAGTGCTCAAAAACCTGTAGGCGTTTTTTCATATTCAATTGCAGAGAAAAGTTACAGCGCTTTTTCGTATTACGGTTTTAAAAAAGTCTATAGACAGTGCAAAATTTGCTCTAAAAAGGCTTCTCGAAAAAAACTCGCAGACATGTTTTATAGCACTTTTTGTCTGGAATCGGACAGTGTAATTAAATCATCAAATAAAAAAAACAGATGCACTGTATCGCTTTGACGCAAAAAAACCCTGAAGGTACACAGTAACCTTAAATGCAGGCGATAAATCTGCTTTAAAAGTTCTTCCCATAAATATGATGTCCTTTTTTCTAGATTCGTATTTAGCTTTATCTTCATAGTAGGTCTTTGGCTTTTTTTATTTTAGGGACCGCTTTTTCTGGTTCTTGCACTCTATCGTTTATGTATACATGCGTCGGTTTTGAAACAACGTGATCTTTTTTGAGTGTCAAATTTTTTTCAGTATTCCATAACTTTGAAGATGATGACTACACAATGACGGCAATGCCTGTTTTTCGCAGCAAATTGTCTATAAAAAGTTGTCTAAAGTTCTGTAAGTAATAGATAATATATGAGGGCGAGACCTTTATAGGTATTTTAAAAAACTGCAAGCCGTAGGCGAGCCGTTTTAAAGCCCATGAAGGTTGAGCGCGAATATTTTATCTTACTTATCAAATGCCTAGCTGTCAAATAGTATATTTGACCAGAATTTTCCAAGTTTAACCATTTTTGGCCAAAAAAAATTCAAATAAAAGTTTATGCAAATTACGAAAAACTTTATGTGCTGATAAAGATCGCGTTACGGTAGTTATTGATTGTGTTTTCCTCATGAATTATTAATAAGTTTGATAAACACTTTCTCATTTGCTTAAACAATGTCTTTAAACTTCTATCTCTATTTCTAGACAAAAGCGATAACACTGGTTTCTTTTGGTACGTCAACATTTCTACACATCTGGCATTAAACAGTTTATCAAGAAGTAACATTTACAAAAAGCGCCGGATACACAAGTTGTCTTTGTGTTTTATTTCT
>JAOCNB020038239.1:0-13270 GCA_026546465.2 Palythoa caribaeorum | reverse complement strand
AACGCTTTGTAAATCTATCAACTGAAGATGACAGAAGTTTCTGTCGAAACATGTTTTGCAAATTTAAAGAGTTTTGTCGTTTTCCTTAAAATTTTGACTTGCCTGCTGACATTAAGACTAAAATATGTATCTAAAATTTACTAATAATATGTAGTGATAATAATGATAATGACTAATTACTTTACTAAAGTTATAAATAAGTTATAAAAACTAACCATATTGCTAATGATATAAAAAACTGCTAACTATATTAAAAATATTGTATAAAATATAAAACCTAACTACATTACTATATTTTGAGTCAGGGAATTGGCTTTGGAGCATTAGAATTTTATTATTTCGTTCTTAAAGTAGGTAAAATCAATGTCGACATTGGCGGAATGCATTGCGCCAACGACCTACTCAGCGATTTGAAAGCAACTCATAATTTAACTGAAACTGACCAGATTAAGAACACTGTTTTGGCTGTAATATTAACGTATCTGCACAAAATTACAATATTATCTACAATTCAAACATAAAATTATACACAATAGTGCTTGTTTCGAAAGAAAGTGAATTTAACATGAAGCACATTATATCCTGTTAATGTGCTTCAAATGCAAGTATGTTTCACGTATGTCATGTGCGTAAGCCTTAACAGCCTACAAAGTCCCATTTAAGTGCGGATTCAGCACATAAATGGCAACTTTCATTGGAGTAAAATCTTAAAAATCATTTTGACCCTATATTCAGTGGTAGTTAATATCATGTCTTGTTGGATGTGAAATGATGGATATAACAAACAAGGCGCGTTCATGGAATAGTTTGTTTTGAACCAGTGAAAGCCTCATTGCTAGCTCCTTGATATCGGTAGATATTGTCAAACGTGTAATTTGCCTCCATAACAATATATGTTCTCAATTCCACAGAATAACTTTAACTGCCAGCTGCCTAATGGATTTTAGAAACTACCCCCTAGACACCCAGATATGTGGCCTGGAGATGGAGAGCTGTAAGAAAAGTATATTGTACCATTACTGAAGAATTCTAATTATCTTTATTGTACCATTTGTCAAATTCTCAATTTATCAATTGCACCTCAAAATAAATCTAGATAGGCACTCAATTCCAAAAAATAACCAACGCTCAACATTTTTCCTGGCTTCGATAAGAACCCCTGACCGTAAAAAGCTTCTCGTTTCAAAACTCGAATGGTTGTTTCCTGACATCCGGAAGTTTCATCACTGGGCGAAAGATTTTCATTACGTAAAAAAGAGACCATTAAATAAGAGTTTGAAAGAGCTTTATTCACATCACGAACAAATTATTTGTATATTATCATACAACAACAAACGTCCTCCACAAAAGGGGAAATCAATTTTCCTCCGTGAAAAAGAATCTTCATCGATAATTACATATTAAAGCGGTGTTGGTGTTGAAAATTTCTCTCATTCACTCAGTTTTCAAGACTCGCGGAAAAAATTCGTTGCTCCCCACGTAACATATCCTCTATGTAACTTATAAAACAGTTGCAATCTTTGTCATTCGTTGGACTTTGGCAAAAAGCATTCCAAGGACATTCCCCATAATCTACGATCTCGAAGGAATGTTCCCATATACTACGATCCGAAAGGGATATTCCCCATGATCTACAATCCGAAAGTGAAAAGAGAAAAGAGAGAATAATTATGCTTTTTTTACTGATTTGAATATTCTTAGGCTAATTGTATGCTTTTATGATAAATGAATAGTATATTTTTATGTTACAGGCATTTTATATACAGCAGACGTGTATATCATATATTTCGTTATAGCAATTCTTCTTGTACCGCTTGTTAGTTCAGTAAATAAAAGAAAGTGGAACAATTATTATCTATACTATTATTTTTAATTTTTAACGTTGTATGAGTAGAAAACATTAAAGATGTTATCTTGCTTTCATCGCGTTTTGCTATGTAGTTAATGATTCTTTTTGTTCAAGATTCGTACGACAAGAATAACGTCGACTATTTTTGGAAGAACGACAAGCAACTGACGGTTATGAAGAAAGAAATGCCTGAATTTGAATTACGTTCGTCCCATAAAAATAAGGAATTTGCAGATTATCCAGCCGGTGAGTACATTAAAAGACTGTTGTAGGACTGTCTTACAGAACTGTGTTATAGAACTGTTGCAAAACTAATGCAGAACTGTTGTAGAACTGTCTTGTAGAGCCGTGTTGTAAAACGGCATTGTAGAACTGTGTTATAGAGCTGTTAACGTTGTAGAACTGTGTTACAACTGTATTGTAAGACTGCATTGTAGAACTGTGTTGTAGAGTTGTTGCAGAACAGTGCTAAAAAACTGTTGTAGGAACTGTGTTGTAGAACTCTTGCAGAACTGCTTTAGAACTGTGTTGTAGAGCCGTTGTAAAACTGTACAGCTTCCGGCTACTATTAATGTCAGTTACTTTTATCCATTTTATCCAGGAATATACACCAACCTCTCACTTACCTTTACGTTCCACCGCCGAGTTGGCTACTCACTAATGCAGATTTATGCTCCAACGTTCCTGATTGTGTGTCTCTCCTGGTTATCATTCTGGGTGTCTAAAGACGCTGTACCTGCTCGTGTCGCTCTCGGAGTTACAACAGTCCTTACTATTGTCACTTTAATGGCATCTTTCAGAAATTCTGTTCCAAAGGTAATTATAATATACATCACAGTTACGAAATTAGTTGACGAAAACGTCTATAACAACGTAAACAAGACCTAACGATTTGTATACCTCCAACATTAGAAACATCTAGGGTTTTTTCCAGGAACTCAGACAATTACTTTTACAGCAAGTTTAGGGAGGAAAACTGAAGTCAGATCGAGGTCAGCTAAATCGCATACCATGTGCAAAATTCCAGGTTCGAATCTTGATCATAGAGGCGGGAGGCGAGAGTACACGATGCGAGACCACAAGAAAAGCAAATAACAGAACTCTACTGTCTCATACATTGTCGGAAGGCGAACCTCCCAAAGGACGTTGGCGTCACTGTTTATACCACTTGAGTACGCTTCTCTAGGTGTGATGGGCTTCCAGGTATCTCGTGAACGAGCTATAAAGAGTGCAAAACTGGAGTGTGGACATCCTTGGTCTCCCACACTCAACCCACTCTCAGACAGGCAAATGGACGCTGCTAAAAGAGAACTAAAGATAATTTTGGGAGACAAAAGTCACCCAAATCAGGCCTTCATCGAGCCTTCAAAGGATATCCATTATGCTTCTAGGAAACAAGAAAGCAGTCCTTCAAGCAAGAACAGATGTAAGGCCACATTTATATAAAGTACTAGCAAATTGTTTAAAGAATAGCAGTTTTTTTCCACTTTCTTAAAACCTTGCTTACTCGTCCCATCTTAACTCCGCTCTTCCTGGATTTGCTACCCCGTGTCACTTATAATGTTTTAAAACTTTTTACAGGTATCCTATATCAAAGCGCTCGATTGGTATCTCATTTTTTCATTCATTCTTGTGTTTGGCTCGGTTCTTGAATATGTGGCAGTCATTTTACAAGGTGACATAAAAACTTGGAGGAAGCAGAACCATTTTATTGTATCACCCAGCATGGAACTAAATTCATTAAACCAGGTTTGTAAAAAATATCGTCTCAGTTCACTATATTTTAGTTTGTGAGAAATATTAAACGTGCCTAAAACATACTAAATTCATTTCATTTTTGATAGAGTGGAACGCATCACCTTGACAAATTAGCGCTAATAAAACTTTACGTGATTTTTAGATATTCTCTTCAGAAATAACATAGCGCAGAGTTGAATAACCAGACAAATTACGTGACCTGCAAAAGGAAAAGCATGAAAAACGTGTCGATGGGCACAGAAGCAAGACCTCGTCAGTGCGTAAACATTATGATAATAGACACACAGGCACGGTTCCGGATGACCTTCGCAATTGTTTTAAGATGTTGACAATGGCGCTAAGATGTCGCTGAAACGTCGGACTTTTTTATTGTTAGTCAGTTTCTACCAGTATATTATTGTCATTATTATCATTGTCATTATTATCGTTATTTACTATCATTATTTTAATCACCATCATCATTACTATCGCCGTTTACATTACAACTTAATATTTCTTTTTACTGACAGGGTGAACAACTAACTGGAAACCACGACAACAATAACCCACCTCAAAGTACCTCACGAAGATCAAACGAAACAAAAAATCTGAAGTTACTTCCAAGTCTTGAGGCAAATGCGAGCACTATTGACAAAGCTTCTAGAATTCTGTTTCCTACTGTATATTTCATTTTTAACATCTCCTATTGGTCCATTTATCGCACAGATAATTAAACAGGCAGGGCCACCTTTGCTAGTACATATAGGACCAATAACTGGAACAAGAACATAGCTTAATAACTCGAAGATTCTCGAGGGCTCTGGTAGTGATAAATGTTTGAACAATCTTTGTCTAAAGTCGTTTCTCACAACACTGAAGCTAGAATAAAAAGTTTGAAACATTTCAACCTTTCAACATTTCAACCTGCATTTTCCCAGAGCAAAATATAGTCCTTTTCACATGGCAGCTCAAACTAACCGATCCGGGTTAAATCTTACCCATCTCCAGAGGTGGGTTCCACTCGGGTAAATCTAGCCCATCTCCAAAAGTGGTTTTGACCTGGCTATATCCAATTCATCTCTACGAGTTGGGTTCGACTTTATTCACGTCCAAATTATTCAACAATGGGACTATTACAGTAGATGAGGCAATACACCTTGGCGTAAGAGCTGATTTTCTGGAAGCAAACCCAGATATGTATCCTCAGCACCAAATGATGATCAAGCTATCTAAAAAGCAAGCACGAATCCAGAATTTAGCCCTTGGTCGTCTTAGTGAGAAACTAATCTCATTCTTGATTCTGAACAATGTTTCACATTTCACATCAGTTTACTAAAAGAATTACGGTATACTTCTCTCAAATGCTTTCAGTCTGTAATATATTTCACATGTAACCTACAAAAGGTTAATCGAAAGGGTAAATTTGCTTTGCACTTACTCAAATAGATGCATTTATTTCCCTGGTATAATACATTATTAAAATGCGGAATTGAAACTGTATTTACAATTTACTTAATACGAAGTAAAATGAAAAATAAAATAACGAGGGCTTTTATTGGTAGATTTTTAGTTACGTTATTGAAAGGTATCCCATGAGACAAAAACAACAATAGTGCGGGGGACTATATCGAGAAAGATGGTGGACATATTCTCATTAAAAGCGTAAATTTGAAGTCGGTTTTGTGTGTTGCTTGGCGTTTTTTGTTTTTGTGAAATAATGAGCAAAATTAAACTTCCATGGAGAGCAGGCATTCTGTTTTTAGTATTGGGGAAATGTATTGTAGTTTTTTAATGTATGTTTTTGAATGTATTGTAGAAATGTATTGTACTTTTTAAAGTCCTGATGGTGTTTACCGTGTATTCATCACAGTTACAAATTACAACATTAGAAGCCAAACTGGAAAAAAAATTGAAACTTCGTGAATTGGTTGTTTTTTTTGAGCGAGATAGAAATTCCGAAGCAGGTCTCAACGCTAGAGGAAGCCGTTTACTCAGTAAAGAGTGAAAGTTAGTGGCTGAATAGTAAAGTTTGCATGTCTGGTTTAGTGATATCGAGTATTACACAATCGAAATTTCGATTGTGCTACCAGAAGACGACGAAGACTGGCCGAGTGTCAAAATTGTCCCAGGCAAATCCGTGTGAACAACTAGCTTACTGTTCTTTCCGCACAAAATGGTACTCAGACTTACTCGGTTAACTCCGTTGGCCAGTCAAGCTTTAGCTTGCTCTAATCCTTTTAAAGTTCTACAGCCCCACAGAGACTTTTATTTCCCATTTGGCTAAGATGGGGCCTGGCTTTCGGGCGGTCCCGTCCATTGTATGTCACTGTCTGGTTTTCCCCCATAGCACCATCGGAGTAAACAGAGCATAGAAAACACACACAAAAAAGATATGAAATACGCCGCCGGATGAATCGATAAAAACGAAAGTGAATGGCACTACCATAAAATTCCGGGAGTTAATCTCTCTTTGAAATGCCAGGTTGAAGGGATGTTATGAAAAACATGTTTGATGTAATAAGATTTAACCGGGACGCTATAGTTTAAGCTAAATGGGATATAGTGTAGAATACGCCCCCCAAGGCACTTTTTTGGGGGGTGGGGCGTATTCTACACCTGACCAGGTTTAGAATACAATCCCCCCAAAAAACAGTTTTATGAAAACCTTCGATAAACACGATTAACAAACAACGTAAGCTAAAACGAAGTTAAAATTTCAAATATACGAGTGAAACATAGAATAAAATTCAAATCAATAAAGCAAACAAAGCTTAGTCATCCGGGGAAACATACAAATACTAATGGAAATTCCATTTGCCTCCACTTGATCGTTTCTTACCACAGTGTAACTCGCTCAGGTTATCTCAATGTATTTGGCCGTCTATCGTCAGAATGCAGCGTCTTCGAGAGCGATACGGGGGAACCACTACTGGCGAGTGTTTCAATGCTATTATAGCTGAGATTGCGAACCAGTATCCTCTGTGAAGTGAAATAGCTTCAACAAAAACCGCTCCTTTAGGAGCGACCAAATATTGCAAAAGAAATGACCAATACTTCTTTTTTTTTTGTTATAAAAACCGCTCTTTTAAGAGCGATATGTTTATTTGATTCTTGTATGTTCGTAACGATTATTTGAATGATGCATGATTTGTTTTGATTTTTTTTATATGATATTTGTATGTTATGATTTGAATTTTATTCAATGTTGCACTCGTATAAATTGGATGACGGCGGGGTACTTGACGCACAGTGGCCTTTGAAGACTTAGAGAACAATATCTCAAAAAGCGGGAACACAACACGCGACCCAACAAGATAAGAATCTCAACCTACAGGTTTACTTTTGCAGACCACGAGCAGGTAAAAATGAAGACAAACCAATCAAAGCCCGGATCTTTGACTCAGAAGAACCGCGAGCGATGGCAAACAAAAGATAAGGTTATCTTGGTCCAGTGATGGGCCGATAATATCGAATGCCTGGAAAGCAATGACAGTAGGAAAGCTTGAGATGAATTCGTTAGAGCTCTGAACGATAAACAAGGCATTACAAAAACAGTAGATCAGAGCCAGCATAAGATGAAACACCTCAAGAATCTATACAAAGAAAAGAAGGACTGGAACCGCAAAGAAAGTGGGGCAAAATATCCAAAAGAGCCCCCACTTTGATGCCATAGAGGGTGGTGTTAGGCAGCAGGGATGTAATACCCTGCAACAAGCTGAGGGCTAGTCGGGATCACAACGCTGGAGCCACTGCTTGATGCCGAGCAAACATGAGAGGGACGCCCGACTCCTTCACCCTCTTCCCCCAGTTCAACAAAGTACGTAATCAGATCCAATATGGCGAATCACTGAAGAGGTCCAGTGATGGCGAAACCGGTTTTATTTACGCCACAGTTATTAAATCTAGTGTGTTGAAAGTTTAATATTGAGTCGCTGGGTGACACTGAACAACCAAGACGTATTCAAGTAAAGCTTTCCGGGCAAGAAATTGCAAGCAACAGTTTATTGACGGCACTCATTCTACTCAAAGAAGATGCAAACAGTTTTAGTCCCATCCAAAACTGCAAGAAACAAGATTCAAATAAAGGAAGCACTAAAGGATGGAAAAAGTAGCTTAACGAAAAGGAGCTCCAAGGGAAAAGGAAAACCGGCGACAACTCAATACCGAGCGACAACATGAGAAATAGTGTAAACACATCAAAGGACCGCATCATAATCGTTGGGGATTCCATGACAAAGTTTATTAATGGAGATAGGCTATCGAAACATCACCTAGTCAAATCAATCTAATTTCCAGGCGCAACGATAGACGACGCAAAAGACCTCGTCAAGCCGGTCTAAGAGCGAAAGCCACGAAAACCTATTATCCATGCCGAAACCAATAATATTAAAAATGACAGACATAGGCGTGTGAAACGAGTTATCGAGAGTATCAAACAAGAATATCCCTCTGTGGAAAATTGACTTTTATCAGTGGTTCATCAACAAGATGATTTCTACCCTTAACATAAAAATTTCGAAAAATATTGTCAACAAAACAAGATTTATTTTATAAGCAATGATAAATTTAGGTAGAACAATGGTTTGTCTGCCCATATCGATGAACTACGTATTGTTACGAGTCAAAAACCACTATCAATCTTAGCCTTTAATGAGACTAAATTAAGTAGCTCTATTTCCGATGGGCAGATAAATATAAATGGTTGTAAGAACGGAACCAAACAGAGCAGGTGGACGAGTTTGTTTTTATGTTATAGTTTTGAATTGCAAAAGGTGTTGTTCACAACAATCTAGAATTAATTTAACTGGAAATTAAAAGGCCGAACTCTCGGTCTTTTCTAGTCGCTACTTGGTACAGACCACCGAAATCAGATGTAAACGTTTTTACGGGTTTGAATCACTTATTAAAAAAGCAGACGTTTTTAAACCGGCCGCTACTGTAACATGCACACAAGAAAATGTTAAAAACTAGAAAAGGATCAAAACACAAACAGCTCCACTCTGTTCTTTTTACAAAGTTCAAAGAAGCTCGATCTAAAGGTTACTGTGTAGATTTCAACTGGTTGTGGTCAAAGGCAAGAATGACCGAGAGAGAGATCACTGGCGATCCAAACGCAACAGTGCGTAAGCATGTTGTTGCATCTTGTTTGAAGAACTACAATGTCAGAATGCGGGCGTGTCAAAGATGCAAAAAAATAGCAAAGCAGAGTTTTGAGCCCGACCTAAAGAAATGGCACGCAACCACTCGGGAGAAGTTAGTGCGCACTGGAAGAAATGACCGCTATGACTAGAAATGGGGCAGATATCAACCAAAGCAGCGTCTCAACGTTGAACAAAGCCCTCTCCCTTTTGTTGTTGGAAAAACACGCAAATATGACCATGTAGACAAAGACGTCGATCAGCACGACCACACAGTCTGGATCAGCCAGCCTGGGAGTGATTTGGACAAGCGCCAGTGCACACTTCAGATCTGTTTCAGACCAACTAGTGAGCAACCCAGGCTAGCTGTTATCTTCCGTCGAAATGGAAAACGCATAAGCCAAGATGAAAAGAAAGCCTACCATCCATGAAAAAGCATGGGCAGATACAAAAGTGTCAGCTGAATGGGTGCAGAAAACTCTTTCGCAATCTGTAAAGAATGATGAACGCTTTGTTCTTTTCTGCGACAATCTAACGGCCCAAGTTTCTGAAGAATTTAAAGAGTCTGTGTCAAAACTAAATGGTGTAGTTTCGTACGGGCTACCAAACGCTACTGACCTGTGGCAACCTGTTGATGCTGGATATGCTCAGATCCTAGACACTCATTTGTCAAACTCAGCGAAGATGGCTGGATGATGGCGTTAACGCAGAAAAGTGGTATGGCCACAACAGTTCTTTCACATCAAAGGAAAGACGCATTCTTATCACACATTGGATAGGTGAGGCCTATGAGAAATTGACCAGCGCTGAATACGACCACCTGCGACTGCGAATGTGGCAGAACGGTTGCCTGATAATGGCTGATGGATCAGAGGACCAACTAATTAATCCAGAGGGGCTGAAGAACTGCATCGACTTGAATTTTTACTCAAACAATGAAAGTACGATTGGCTAAGCCGCACACATGTAGCATTGTCTTAATATATTGTTATTTTGTGATGTTCAAGGTGGCCTCGATTATAAGACTGGTGGTTTCCAGAGGTCATCTCGCCGTACATTAAACCATGTAAAAATATATAAAAATGATGATGATGATGATAATGATGGTAGTTCCACCACCCACTTATTTCCCACCGTCAGCTCTTCTTCCTCAAACTGAAGAGATCCCTGTTTCAGGAGCAGAGCACATGGTCTCAGAGGAAGAAGCCGATCCAGAGGATCCTTGTGGGGCGCTACCCGACACAGACATGGCAGAGATCCAAGAAGATAGATTTGAAGACAGGAATTTTAAGGACGATCTTGTTGGAAAGAAAGTCACTGCCCCGTACGAAAATGGATGGTTCATAGGAATAATTGTTTATTATAACAGAGGGATAAAACCTCTCATATTTATAAACATCTTGCTGCTTCTGATAAATGTCGTTCTTTAAATTCTCCCAGTTGTTTCAGCATCCTATCGCAAGCCTCAACTCAAACTGAACTTAAAATTAAAGAAGCTATCTACATTAATTCAATGAATTCCTCTATCAATCAACAAGTCAAGCATGTTAATTTAAAACTTTCCTTATAATTTTCACGGGTTTCTTTTGTACTATTGTTTATTATCTAGTATAATTATTCTAATTCTTTATATATATGTTTTTTCAATTCAGTTTATCAATCCATTTTCGCACTGAGGAAGGCAAAGGTTTGCCGTAACATGTACTGTATGCAAGTTTAAAGAGTGTTGTGTGTTTCTTAAAAATATATAACAGAGATTCAAAGGAATACAGAGTGGACTGCCCGACAAAACATCAGATTACCTGTCTTACAATGACTTTGATGGCGTCGAAGTAATTTTGGAGCCACACTGCAGGTGATAAAGCCTAGTGCTGTTATTGTTTTCGCTAGGTTTTGTTATTTAAAAATGAAAGAATTTGTCATAACACTTTTTTGTGGTTTAGGTTTTGTCTTTTGTGCTATAATACTGTACATATGTATTACATATTCCGTTCATCGAACTGTCGTTGGCGTTGAACATTTAGCTATTGCTCGTGCAGGAGTTTTCGTTTTGTTGGCTAGTTTCGCCGTTCAGAGAAAGGAATAATTTTATACGGTTAATTTAAAAACATAAAATTGTATTATATTTATAGATGTTTCAACACACAAAATTATATAAATCCTTTTCAAAATCTCAGCCTCGGCTTTATTCTTAAAATATTCTTAAAATTTCGCAAATTTCAGCCTTGATATATTGATAATATAAATTCTTATAAAAAAAAATTATATTCCCAGGAGGAACCCAATGGGCAGATAAATATCAAACGCACCACACGAAATTTATTCCAAACACTTTCTGAGTTTGTTTTGTGTGCCAAATACCTAAGTAAGTTCCGTTCTGTCTGAAGTTTAATGATATCATCCTTGTCCAACCAAGGTGCAGGGGGTCGCGTGATTTTAGTTCTACGTAGAGTAGCGTGTTTGTCAAGACAAGATTTAAAAATAGCTAACTGTGTAAGACAACGTTTCGTTGCCATCCCGGTAACATCATCAGGTCAACTGAATGTACAATTTTTTCTCTATATGCAAATATAGTAGAAAGCAATTAGACTGCGATACAACAATAGGATCTATAAGTAAAAAAACGATCGCTTACTGAAAACAAAGTCAAACTCTAAGACAAAAGAACAAAAATCAAGGTTAGATACAGAGAGTAACATACAATAATTTGAACACCTGGAGCAAACACATCGTTTGTGGTTTTGGCTACAGGTTTTTGGTAGTTATTTTTATATATTTTAAATGTTTGTACCTTTTATAAACTATTTTATCAGATAGTTGATTTTGCTTTATTTTTTTATATTCTCGATGAAGAGCCATTTTTTAATGGAATACTACAATAAAGGCCGTTATTATTATTATTATTATTATTATTATTATTATTATTATTATTAATATTATCATTATTATTATCATTATCATCTGCAACTGAACGGTCGAGGCAGCGGAGTTTTTCTTTTTGTCTCCATAGATTGAAGTTTAAAGACAGAAGAAGAAGGAAAAGCCGTGATGTCACAAGCAGAACCAAATGCAAGTAGATCTCGACTTCAGAACCCAGTCTCTGCTGTTTCTCTATTGAGAGAGTGCCCCGGGCCTGGCCTTTGGTTTGCCTTTTCTTGCTGTTGCTTGTGGTGCGTAAGTTTTGGTTTTCTTTCCTTAATTTTTGGATGTGTAAAAGTTTCTCGGTCTTGTTTCAAGCTCAAAGCAGAGATGTGTCGTATATTTGGAGACAGTGAGCTGCAAACAACTTTCAGAGAAAAGTTACAAATGTGGCAGTTGCGTATCCTCAAAGACGCTTCTGCCATAAATGACAAAGTGGTTGAAACTGTGATGGAGAACACGGAATCTGCTCTTTGAGAAGGTGAATGTGATTGTGCAGGTACAGTAAAAGACCAGCTGTCTTTGAAAGTTATAACTAAGATATAAAATTAGGAAAATGGAATTTTTACAAGCATTTCTAAAAAGATGTTTTTTTTATTTTGTCCAAAACAGTCAGTTAATATTAATTTGTGATATTTAGCTTTCAGTTTTTATAATATATTTAAATTTATCAATTTTTGTATGTATTAATGCATCGGTTCCCCTCTAACTAAATGCAGAAATATAAACAAGAATAGCTGTGATGATTGTTAACAAATACCTCAAAACAGAAGACACAGGATGAAGTGATTTTTACAGTGGAGAAAAGTTTAATTTTGTGTTTGCTAGCTTTGATAACATTAGAAATTATTGATTTTATTTATTTTGAATTCAAAGTGGTTTCTAAGTAGTACCATGGGCAATGTCCAGTTTCTTACCTGGAAATTTTTCTATTTAGGACTTATTTCCAGATGAAAATGCCGGTATATTCTCCATGGCTGAATGCCATGTATGCACCAGCATGTGTAAATTGTTCCAATATATATACCACCATGTATGGTCTATGGACAACAGTGATTACGTACTTTTCTTTGCTATGTTTAACTATCCTTGCATGTGATTCGCTGTACTCTCCTGTGATTTACTGTCCTTAGTTGTGTCTTTTGTGTCTATTTGACTATCTTCAATCTACCTTAACAAGCAATTTTTTCTTTCACAGGTTAAATGTATTCACTCTAGCTTTATCCTGACTGTTAAATGCAATAGGTATATACAGATGTATACAAATCACACATACAAATACACAACCCACTAACTCACACAGAAATGGAGGACTAAACGGATACAGTGCCACAGAAATGAGGATCTAATAATTCTCTATGCCCCACCGCTTTCTCCTACAATGAACACCTATGACCATATATAGCTGATATTCAACAATTACCAACCTATTCAGGTCAAACAGTTCTTCTATCAAAGTTCAGCTCAACAAAATGTAATTTCTGGCGTTTGAGTGACTTTAGGAACGAATTAGACAGAAATTGATACTTCTGTGGCACGGTTCAACAGTGGAGCTTGGGTTCGAATTAGAGGAAGTGTATTGTGGGTAACAAGTTGAGTATATTAGATGAATAGAGTAGGTGTTGAA
>JAOCNB020038140.1:0-13276 GCA_026546465.2 Palythoa caribaeorum | reverse complement strand
TGATCGGGATTGCTGATTTTCGAAATACATGTACAGAAATCACTGGAACTGTGTCAAAAGTCGTCAAAAATGTCTTTCCCAACTATAATCCCTCCTTAATTGCACTCAAGTTTGAGTGAATCCTTGAAAATAAGGTCAGAATGACTTCGAAACGTCGGATATTTACGTTAATCTTTTTTCTCAATGCTTTTACAAAATCTCTATTATTAAGCAAAACAGATTGATGCACAATAACAAATAAAATTTGTAATATCCGCAAGTAAACTAAACGACATAAAACCCTAAATTTTTATCAGCAACAACTCAATTCTCTTTGTTCTGTCGATATATTAATTTTAATATTTTTTCTACCAAAAAACTAAAATAAATATCATTGGTAACTGAAGATTACGGTCTAGAACATTTCAGCTAGTTTGTTGCTGAACCCGGCCTGAGTTCATTACTTTATCATTATATCCTTTTTACTTCACGGAAAAGAAAATCTTTATTACACATTTTGGGTAAAAAGTGATAAAGTTGTGAATAAAACCCATATCACTGGTCCAATGAAAAAGCTTAATATAATACTTTCAACCAATCAAATTGCTGGTACTATCCGTCCCATGAGCTTTGTGACGCACGGTTCCTTTTTTCAAGAACTGAAACCTGGCTTTAAACTCGCGGTTTTTTTTCGATTTTTTGGAAAACGATATTGAAATTTCTTACATCAAATGGGAGTAGGAGTACCTTGATAAAAATTATACCGTTGTTTCAGACAAACTGCTAGAAGAACACTCCAAATCAGTGAACTGAAAAGATTATTGTAAACCAAGCTATGCTGATATTTCAAAGAATCGTTTTAATTCTACTGCGTGGTTTCATCTACCCCAAATATGTAATAAACGAATTATAAAATGTTAAGAGTTTCATATAGCTCTTAACATCTAATAGTTTATGTATAACATAACATGACAAGACGTAAAACATTATAAAATCTAACAATACAATGCTTAACTATTACTTGTATTTTCTCTTGCTTTTTGGTGTCTTGGTGCAACATAAAATTGTTGAGTTTGTTTTCCTTGTCGCTTGTGTTTCGAGTATCCTGGGTTGGTGTTTGTGAGGTTCCTTGCAGACTCGATCTCCACGCCGGTTGTCCCACTAATAACATCTGTAAGAAATTCGCACAGAGATTCTTTTCAATCGCATTATAAGCGAATGAAATCAAGAACTATAACAATAAGTCTTTCTTAAAATCAAAAAGTTACATCAAACGTTCAAGTTAACAATAAAATGATAAAAATACTGAGGTGATATTTAAATTACAAAAATTGAAAAAGACATCTATTTGTAAATGAGCGTTTAAAACGGTCTGTACTGACTCGTCCTAAAAATAGGAAAAAAACGTGCTGTTAGAAAAAAACAAACGCGTTTGGATAACATATTTAAACAACAAAACCACGCAGTAGCCTTACTCGTGCTGGCTTTGTAGAATGTCGTTGATGCATAACAAGAGGCTCTAAAGTCGACCGCGACCTCCTTACTTTGCAAAAAATTTGTAACTGAAAATTAAGCAAGACAAACAAATTTTTTTTCATGCAAGTGGGCAAATGCAAGAATTCTCATCTGTTGAGATATATCGTATTTTGCAGTTACAAAACGCAGTTTTTACTACAGGAACATTTGGCCCGCCGGAAACTTCCATTAAAAATGTGCTTTATACAACGATAAAAAATAAAAACCTTTGTTTACAAAATTGCTTGTGTATTAGTGATAACTTTTAAATGATGAGTTTCTTTTAGATCATGAAAATGCAATAATTTGCTGGGGGCGTGTTGCTTAGTCTTTTACCGACTCCTCCCTACACACACACCGATTACTTTTCTACCGTATACCCCGACAGTTTAGCCGTAGAGCGTTTTAATGGCTTCATAATCATAAAAGCGCGTAAACAACACCATATCAGAGATTATAAAATCGGATGCTGCGTCGGTGTTTCTATAGAAACAGTTTGATGATATTTTTAACTTGGACACCGTAAAGAGAGAAATAAAACTGACGTTTCGGACTAAAGTCAGTTCTATTTCTCCAATTTACGGTGTCCAAGTTAAAAATATCATCAAACCATATAAGAGATAGACGTGCACTGCCTCACGCACAAGCATGCCAACTTTCCTTTTATTTTAAATTTCAAAAGAGTGTTGGCAGTGCTTAACAGCTTCAGAAAAAATTTGCTCTCTTTGTATGCAAGTCCGTTGGTATTAATTTTTGAAAAAAAAATTATATTTATTTTTGTGACATTTCGTCTACAAATTAAATTCAAACTAGCATCACGGGTCACGCTTCTGTTTTGATTGACAACGAACTGGAATTGTCACCAGCGTATCGTAAGATTTTTACACCGTGGTTTTTATTTATCGTTTTGATATAATTGTTATTTTAAAAGCAACAAAAAATTATTGCGAGGAACAAACAAGCGTTCTGTTGCGTTATAAGTTTTCAAATAATGATCCTTTAGCATAAGGCTATACTTCAACCAAAAATATATATTTCTGAGCCGGGGCGGTAAATTAGTATTTGTATTTTTGAAAGGCGAAGCCTATACTTGAAGTATATTTTAGATGTCTGACAATATACCGGTATAACCTGAGCTCAAACTTCAAACAAAACCACCTTTCACCTTTTAATGTGCAAAAGTAAAGACAGCTCTAAGCTGCATGACTTGATTGACACTATTGTTAATTCTCCGCGCTGTAATCATAAAGGGTTCGGCATAAAGCCATGGCAAGTTTGCAGAAATCCGATATATATAATTTGGTGTTTGGAAAAGGATTTTCTTACGTCGATCAAACACAAATATATCTCCATTTATGTACATATAACAAGGTCAATAAAACTTTCTTATTTAAATTTTCTTTTCGCTGGTAACGCGCTTTAAGCAGGTCGATCGCTCCAAGCCACACTACAGAACAACATTATAAACAAGTTCGTGGCTTGTGCAATCCAAGCCACTTGTCACGTGGGCTTAAAAGACCAATCAGCGCATGTGTTGGAAATACGTGACACAAAAACTAACAAACCGAGACCAATCCTATACTCGTGCCTCTTCAGGCACAAGTAAAGAACCAGTTGCCACAGTGGCATGACAGAATATTGAAAGTGGGCACAAAGAGCGGTCATTTCCCCTAATCAGTTTGTAATCAAAACAGCAACCCAGATTGACATAAAAACAAACTCACCATTCTGAGCAACATACTGCATTCCACTGGGAGCTACTGATTGAAAATACGCTTGACCTTGTGACACAGTGTTGTTTGGCTGGGGAATTGCTCCATATTGTATGACTTGCGGCTGGTATCCCTGTGGTCTCATCTCATACGTCATCTGAGGCTGCCACTGCACCGATTGAGGGAGAACTTGGGTTGCCTGTGGAACAACTGGTCTAGCAGCCACGGGATAGGAAGGTGCTCTTGATACTGGGATCATCATTTGGGGTCTGGGGACAATACTGACTGGCTGAGGGGCAGCGTAAACAGGAAGTGCGACCGTGGACACAGCTGGGGCCTGGACTCGATTGGCTTCACTCTACGTCAACAGCAATCAGAGTATTAACAATACAAAATGAGAATGGGTCAACAACGACAACAACAACAACGACACTTACAATAATAACATTAACGATGGTGGCGATAATGATGATTGATGATCGTGATAATGATAATGATGAGGTAAATGATAATTATAAGAAATGATGATTATTTGTTTGTAGTTTTGAGGAAAATGCCAAAAGCCCTAAACAACCATTCATTTCTGTCATCACGACGTAAAAATGGGAAGACGAAACTTAAAATTTGTTTCAGTTGTGAGTTCGGAAGGGAAACGTTTTGCGAAAATATTTTTATTTAATAATTATGGCTAATAGTCTAGCTTACCCAAGTTACGATAGGTATAGAACTCAGAGTGTTGAGCGGAACTACTTCAGAATTTCCAAAGTCCAAAAACGTTATCTTGCAGTTTGACCCATCAGGAAGAATGTCGTCAATTTTCGCACTGTAGCACTGAAAACAGAAATAACAAAATTGTATGAAGTTATCCATCAGAAGTGCAGTATTTCGAACATCTAAACTTGTCACTGCTACGCGACTTTCTGAAGTTATCTTTTGGATGTCGTTAATAATATGATATTTAAAACTCACCGACACTTGCAAGCAACACAAACACCACTTTTAGATCTACATGTCTGTAATTCATGGCAGGGTTCGTACAAAAGGTTGCAAGCAAAAATCAAGGACATTTCCAGGAAAATTTAATAAACTTCCAGGACATAATTTTTTAAATTGTACAAACAAACAACCCTCCGAATTATTTTTGAGTGATTTCATCCAGAATTTCCACCAGCTTCTATTTAGTTTTGCATGCATAGATATAGTACACAATTATCAATAAAGTTTCTTTAAGTTTGCCTGGACTTTTCCAAGACATTTCTCAAAATATAATTTTTCCAAAAATTTTTTTAAGGCCTTGATTTTGTGTTCTAAAATTCCAAGACTTTTCCAGGCCTTGATTTTGTGTTCTAAAATTCCAAGACTTTTCCAGGATTTTCCAGGACGTGCGAGCCACGTCACGGTTCACAATTGGCAGTTTCACACCAAATTACAAACAAGGTGACCGATGTCAGTTCAAAAATAAGACCCCTAGCCAAACGGCAGCGTAGTAACGAAAACGGTAGTAAAGACCAACAGTAGTATAGGGTGATAAGAATTACCTACCTTTTTGGGTGCAAGTGGTTGGCACGCATAATTTATCTTAGGATAACATTATTTCTAAAAAATGTCATCTAAAGATAATTTAGGCATGCGCCTCACACGAGACTCAAAAAGGTGGGTAATTCTCATCACTCTATACTACTACCATCTACTACAACTTCCATGTAATATTTGCGCATTACTAGGAATGGAACAATCATACCTATTTAATACTTAAAAAATAGCCAATTCAATCTTACTTGTCCATCTCTCCATATGCTCAAGCAAAAATCACCTTTCTTCCACGCAGTCTGAAATACAAAACAAACCTTTGAGGGATAATACGTCAATCTTTAATCTATTATGTATTATACAATTATATTATACAATTAATCTATTATACAATTATAATAGAACTTCAAAATGGAATTAAAATACATTAATACAATAAAATACGAGTAAAAAAGTGATTAAAAAAATTATAAATTTGAAATAAAAACCTAAAATACTGTATCAATCTTAAAAGTGTTTGGGTAGTACTGTTCCATAGCGAATTTAAGATACGCATATTATAGCCCCCTTGTATCAAGATTTTTAAGATTTATATGATTACTAGGTTTCTCCACTTTTAAATACATACAAATAAAAAAATATTCATTTCATGTTAGTTGTCTTAGGCAAGGCAGGCGTTACGCCAATGATCTTAAATTGTATGTGGTTGCAGATTCTAATGAAGATAATTTTTCGATTAGATATTCCGAGCTTTGTTTTCCATTACTCTCTTAAAAAGACCCAAGCGTTCTTAATACTTTTTTCCTTAAAATCTTTGCTCATTACGTATAAATGTTTACATGTATCAATGTAAATCTCTACAGCTCATTCAGTGTTGCTTTATTAGCCTGTTATTGACGTCTTGAGATTTCATTCTATTACATTACCTGTGGAGCTTGCATTTGACTTGCGACAGGTGGCTGCTGTTGTTGCAATGCATGTTGTGGTATCATCTGCGGTGTTGCTGCAACCTGCTGCATATGTGTAGTGGGGACCTGGTACATAGTTATTGCCTGGGGGGTCATCTGTGGCTGCTGCTGTTGTAACTGATACTCCCTAGGAGTCCCCTGGGGGTCATATTGTACTGCCATCTGTTCATTGGAGTATGGAGTTTGAGAATGACCTTGAGGGGAGCCGCTGGCACCATACTGAGACTGCTGTTGATACTCTGAGGGTGAAAATCTCTGCTCTACTTGCTGTCCAGGATCGTAACTCTGTGCCATATCCACAATTTGCTGTTGTTGTCCTTGGACAGATCTTTGTTTTCTTCCTTGCTGCTGTGCTCCTGTGTAGTGTCTGTGGCTTGGCTCTGTTCTGCTAGGATTGTGAGGTGAGTGTCGCTTTCCAGATCCCTCATACTGAGAAGGAGACCCAGACTGTTGAGGTGGAGTCGAACTATCCTTCCTCTGTGACAAGTTTTGCTTTTCCTGTTGTAAGAATTCTTTTACATACTGGTGATGTTGCTGCTGATGCTTTTTTTGCAGGCGAGGAGGTAGTGTCTGGTGTTGTCGGGAGTCTTCGTAGCGTCCTTTGGAGCCCCGCCCTGATGGCCTTCCAGTACTCTGCTGTTGTCGCTGATAACTTTGCTGGTCGCCTCTCTGATGTTGCTTTGGATGTTGATGGTGCTGTTGATGATGTTGTTGCTGATGATGTTGTTGTTGCTGTTGTTGTTGCTGCTGATGTTGTTGCTGATGTTGTTGTTGCTGTTGTTGTTGCTGATGATGATGATGTTGTGGTTCTGACCATGTGCCTTGCTGTTGATTTGACGTTTTTTGTTGCATGTTTGATCTCGTTTGAGGTTCAGAAGGCCCTTTTGGATGCTGTTTAATCTGCACATCCCGAGTAAACTGTCTCTCTTTTTCCATTTTGTCACTCTTGTTTTCAGTAAAACAACTGTCTTTACTATTTGGTGTTTCTCTCTCTCTTGAAACCTGAATATCCTGTTTTCTATCACCTTGTACATGACTATTTCTGACGTCTTCTTGCTTCTGCTGAGAGTTTTCCGCAAAATCCTTCGATGGAGCAGTTGGATTGGTGGATTTCTTTTTGGACTCTTGAAAACATAAAACATGTATATCAGAGTTCATACAGATCTTGGAGATAAAATGTAAGGACTTTTCAAGAACTATTTCCAATAAGTTCAAGCAGTAATGAATAGAAAAGACAAGTATCAGAAACAAGTGATTATATTTTTACTTCTTGATTATATTGAATAATAGATCATAAGAGTTTATTATTCCCGGGTCCAAAACAACACAAATTCTAACAACAGAAAGTGATTGCTTAACATATTTTACGTGACAAAAATGCGTAGTTATCGACTTCCATTGTTCATTTTCGAGATATAAGCTTGCAGATTAGACAGATAAGTTTATCAGCAAAGTTCACGAAACATTTTCAAGCACTGTCAAACACTGCTTCGTAAATTCAAGTACTTTAAGGATGCTCGTTATTGAATTCAAGTACTTTCAAGCACCCCTTCGTGAATTCAAGAACATTCAAGCACTCCGTTGTGAATTCAAGCACTTTTAAGCACTTCTTCGTGAATTCAAGCACTTCTAAGTATTCCTTCGTGAATTCAAGAACTCCTTCGTAAATTCAACAACTCCTTCGTGGATTCAAGAACTCCTTCTTGAATTCAAGAGCTTCTTCGTGAATTCAAGCACTCCTTCGTGAATTCAAGTACTCCTTCGTGAATTCAAGCACTCCTTCGTGAATTCAAGCACTCCTTCGTGAATTCAAGCACTCCTTCGTGAATTCAAGAACTCCTTCGTGAATTCAAGAGCTCCTTCGTGAATTCATGAACTCCTTCGTGAATTCAAGCACTTTAAAGGTCTTGTGTGAGCCCTGTGCATGTAAGCTTCGTCAAAATTTTAGCGAATAAACACAGCACAAAATCGCCACATTTAACTATAATATCAAGACTAAAAAGTTGCAAATCAGAAAGTATTAGAAAGTTTTGAGTTTTAGTCACGCTCGCACCGACATCAGAATCCTGAAAACAACCACTATCTGGAAAATCTAGATTGCTTTTAATTTACTTGTTCTAAGGTAAAAGATCTGCCGTATCCATCCTCCAATCGCCTCGACAACCCTTTCCCCAAACCCAAATGGTCAAACCATGCCAATAACACAATAGTTTACATCTCTTTCCTTAATATTTCTAGAAAGTCAATATAATGATAGATTCCATGAAGTTCATTTTCATATCCTTAACAGTCTTAATTTAAAATAATGAAAAAGTTTCTCAAATAACATGTCCTAAGTTTTAGTATATGTCTAGTACTGTTAAAATGACATTTTTGCAAATAAAAAATGTTCATGATATAACCAAATGATTTACCCGGCATTTTAGACTCTAAATAATCCCACAGTGTTCCTTGCTGTGACGGCTGCCGCGTTCTGTAACCCTCAGATTCACCTGCACCAAAATCACTTCCACGGCCTTTTCCTATCCAATATGTAATTTAGAAATAGATAAATACAAGTAAGGGTTTAGAGAATACTCCTCTTTCAATGCATGCCCACTTCCATGGCATTTACATTCAATGTACAAATGAGCAATCATTTGAAACATGGTTACACACGTAGCTGCTTGTTTTAATATGTGTATGTGGGCAGCGGGGGAGGGGAGAGAGGGAAAAGAGATTGGAAATAAAATGTTTTCGTCCCCGTTTCTAAAATGTCTTTGTTCGCTTAGAATATACACAAGGCGACTTCATGAGACAATATTCCCAGATTTTGTGAGAGAAACCTTCCCAAACAGTAACAATACTAACCGTAAGATAAACAAGAAACAACTAACAAAAGAAAGAGTATAAAAACTATAATTCCAGGACCGTTAACTTCATAATTTACACTGTCACAATCTTTTCTTAGCCCTACTCAAAAACTTTAACAATGTAAATCCTATGATTTGCCTCTGATCTCGCCAAATATTTGACAAATTTAGGGAGGAGCTGTTTTAGTTAAAAAGATATTCCATTCTAGCAGTATTCCAGGGCCCTGGACAATATTTTTAAAATTCCAAGCCGTTTAGCACTAACCCATGATTAAATTTTCAACCCATGTTTTTGTCTCCAACCTTGAAGAGACTGATTGCGTTCCACCAAGGAAGAACGCTTCCTAATCTTCTGGGTTGCCTGTTATCGCAGAGGTTCCCTGTGCACGCAACCGAAAGCTGACCGGTGTTTTTTCGTTCCATGGTTCAACTTTTCGGCGCCATTTTGAATGACGTCACAATTTCGTTGCGCAGAGCATTTTGGACTTTCATTCACTATGTTCTGCTCTTGTTAATAATATAACTTACAATAACTTTACCAGCGACCTAAAATAGGGTGTCTGCTTCAACAAAAATAAACCACGCCTTCTCAATGTAAAACTTCAGAAATTACTATTCCAACCTACCAATACTCGAACGCACTTTTTCAATCTATGATTACTACTAGTTTAAGATATAACTTTGGAATTAGAAAGCTATTTACTTGGAAAATCTGAATTTTTAAAGAACCATAAATCTCTCCTTAAAGAAGAAAATACTGCTAGAATTTTGGCTTAATCCAGGACCTTTGAACAATCCAGCTAGGGAATTTTTAAGGAATTTCATAAACAGTGGAAGCTTGATTTTGACTTTTAAAGTGCACTTCCCAGACTGTTCACAAACCAGGTACTCCTTAGCACTGACAAACCTCTCAATTTACTTTGAACTTTGAACTTTATTAAACACAGTTCATCTGTCATAAAAAAGAAAACTGGATTGTACAATTTTTAAATTGTACACAACTGGACCACAGAAATGTTAATTTGTAATCAGCATGAATGGTTACTTACCTTGTGTGTCTCGCCTGTTTTGTTCGAATCTTGCATTTCTTGGTCCACCTCTCCCACCCCTCCCTCCTTGGTAAACTGGTGCAGCACCCTCCTGGCAAGATTAGGAACATAACGAAAGCTCAATAAATTGTTTCAACAACTTTGTATGTGTATTCTCTGAGCTTAAAGTAGTTGCAGACTAGTACAAACATGTTGATGTATAGGCCATTTGCAGGAGTTGGTCACGTGCCCAGATATATATTTAAAAATTCCTCACTTGAATTGAATCTGGATGAACAACAACATTCACTTTCACTACTTTCAAAAGGTTGATCATTCTGTAAAGATTCATTGCTTCGCTTTGCTTCTTTCTACACGTGAAAGCACGTGACCAACTCCTGTAAAGGGACTTCTGTGAAGTACTCTAGGAATGTAGTTTTTAATCAACTGAGCTGATATTAATACAATGTTTTCTTGAAATTTACTCCTCACAGCCTTTTGGCTGCCTATATGACACTACCAATTAACATTGCTTATTAAACTAACCACTGAAAAATATATCTACACCTAAGAGGTTAAGTGTGCAAGAAACGAAGTACAAATGTGAATACAGCATCTTAGTCTCACAATAACCAAAAGTCACTAAATAGCGAATATCGTGAACATTCTGAAAAGTGTTCTACCCACTAAGATCAAGCAACCACCATCTTTTACCTTAAGGCCATTAAACCAATACACATATCCTGGGAGAAAAATATTAAAATCAAGAGCTCTACCTGCTTATTTTCTTGAATAATAAGTTAATTTTTCAAATCATCTTACACTTATATAAACTCGTCACTCTGTACTTCATTTATACTGCGTGTGGCTGTACATAGCTGAAATTTCTCTTGTTCCAAAGTTTTAAAACTTTCAAAATTTGTTTGTTTTCGTTTAGACATGAAGAAATGGTACAAAATCAAACTGTTTGTATCTAAAACAGTTAAAATACCTCTGACAGTTTGCTGTTATCTCCTCTGGACAGAAGTGAAACTCTTTCCTGGTTACTTCTAGAAGAGTTTGGTCTGTCACTCTGAGCATTCCCTTTTGCTCTGGATTGCTCAAAGGCAGGTTTTCTACTGGGCTGATCATTTACCCCAAGTGCCCCACTACTGGTGACTCTATCACTGTCCTTGTCCCGATCTTCCCTTCCTGGTCTTGCAGGTGCCCTTTCATGGTTGACTTTCCGTGGTTCCTGTGAATTGCTGTTATTTGGTCTTTGTCTTGGATTGTAAGATCCTCTTTCCCCTCTATCATTTTCTTTCTTATAGTAGTTTTCTTTTCCATCTAACTGATTACGTCTGCTCCGCTGATTCTTATCAGTTTCATTTGGTTTAGCTCTTGATGCCACACTTGGTTCCTTAGAATTCCTGTCGCTGGGTTTCTGTATATTATTCATAGCTGCATTTGCTGAATCTTTTAACAGAAATACAAATGTTAAATTATATCCACAAAGAACAAAGACAATAAAGGACAGCAAAGCAGCAAACTCGAACAGAAATGTATATTTTCACTTTCTCTTGAGCATCACTGGCCTTCAAAACTGTCTATGTCTGGGCCACAAATAAAACAATTAACATCAAAAGGTTCAGAAAAGGTTTACAAATAATTTTTAATTATCTTTAAACTTGAGCTTCATCAGCTTATGATTGTATTACATTAAACAATTATGTTGTAAAATAAATGTTTATTTATTATAATTTGGTTTCATTACATACCTTTGTTTTTTTCATTACAATGTGCCCTTCCTGTATTTGCTGCACTTTTTCCAGCTCCAAAAGGCACAAATGGAGGAGGTCCGCCCTCCATACTCACAGTTTTCCTGGAGTGCTGAGCCAGACTCTGTGCAACAGCAACAAAATCTACATTTGGCACACAACTACATTATTGAGAATAATTATAATTTATATAGAAAAACAGAACAGACAAGAAACCTTATTAACTTTAAGAGCCTGTTATATGGAGTTACAGAATAGACAAAAACCTTATTATCTTGTGCAACTTCCAGAGCCTACAATAATCTGGAGTTACAGAAGAGGCAACAAAAAAATCCCTGTTATTTACCCTTAAATTGCAGAGTAGCTCTTAAGAGCTAATATCTTCCAGCACACACAAACTACGACAGAATTAAGAATCCCGACTAGCTGCAGGTAGACCAGTTGGCTATTTACAAAGAGTGGTGGATTTGACTCTGGGATTTACCAAAAGACAATTCCAGCTAGTGGTCAGAGCGGGACCTGAACCTGGGTCAACCTCATTCAAGTCCAGCACCCTGACCACTAGGCCACGCTTGCCTCAACATTATCACCATCATCTTCTATCTATCATCATCACCACTACCATCATCATCATCATCATCACCATGATCAACATTACCATCATCATCATCACTTCTGCTATTTCCAGAGGTTACTATAACATGGAGTTGCAGAAGTGAAAACAAACCTCATAAACTTCTGCAACTTCAAGAGCCCACTATAATATGGAGTTACAGAACAGACAACAAACAAACAACAACATAACAATGACAACAACTCGTTTTATTTACCCTTTTTTCTAATGAAATGGTAGTAAGCAAATAGTACCATTTCAGGCCAACTACAAGCCAAAAGCTTATCAGACTTGCAGAAAACAATCAAGAAATTTCCATAACCTTATTAAGTTGCCACTTTGCTGCAAGTTTCTCCACCTCTCCACCCAGCACTTTGGTATTACCACTGTTCATAAGAATAAATCCATTTTGAGCTGGAATGTTTGGACCAGTTAGGCATATCTTGGTACCAGGTGGTGTTGATAAACTGCAAACAGCCAGAACAACTGATCAGGAAAGTAATTAGTTCATCTTGGTTATCATGATCAGTATAATTCACTGCTAAAAACTAAAGTTAATTCATTTGTTCAAAATAAGTATAATTATTTGCCAAAACAACTATATTAACATTTTAAGTCAGTCATTTTCCAGGATAAGTCATTGAAGTTTTCCCCTGTGTATTGCTCTCACATTTGCTAAATCAACAGGTAGTAAATTTGTTCATTTATGTTTTTTAGGCCCCTGCCTCCTAATTTGTACCTCCTATAGCATTGAAAATTACAAATTGGAGCCATTTTGATAACTGTGAGGAAATGGGCCAGGCTTGGTTCGCAGCCCATCTTACCTTGAAGATTAATAGGTACTACCAAGCACTAGCTCTA
Organism: Palythoa caribaeorum; assembly: GCA_026546465.2. Lineage (NCBI taxonomy): Eukaryota > Metazoa > Cnidaria > Anthozoa > Zoantharia > Sphenopidae > Palythoa > Palythoa caribaeorum. Next base: position 461 of record JAOCNB020038140.1, on the reverse strand, counting down.
GGGCAACTAAAGATAAACATTTTGACAATTGACATCATCACCCTCATCATTGTCATCATCATCTTCTATCTATCATCATCACCACCACCACCATTATTATCATCACCATCACCACCATTGTTATGTATCAACATGCTTAAATCAGTCACGATGCAAAACTAAACTAACTCAAACTGTTCAGCGCTGGGAATCTCAATAACATGATATATGCGCATGTACCGGGCCAATGTTTACCGCTGGCCAGCATACACAACATCTCCTCTTGTCTGAAATATCCTGTCATAATTTTTTTTTTTATAACAGTCTTACTCTTAAACATTTGGAACTGCACAATCCACTTTCTCTTTGTTTTTTGTTTTTTTTGTTGTTTTTTTTTAACATCATGTTCAAAGTCCACTTAGAGGTTTAGTTTCTCCGGTGCCTTCCGATTTCTGATGGGGTAGCGTCTTTCCTGGACTTTT
>JAOCNB020038051.1:0-13277 GCA_026546465.2 Palythoa caribaeorum | reverse complement strand
TACTGGCTCATGAAACATTGCTGATCTAAGACCATAACTTTACTAGCTGCCAAACAAATAAACTAAAAAAAAGGGGGGGGGGACACCAGCTCTTGGTGCTTCCTCTATCCCCTCCCCCCTGCCCCCTTAGATCTACCAAGTGCTGCTAAGATATCAAGTAGAAAAAACATAAATATACATACATTTTCTCATGTTTGAATTCTCTCACTTTTTGCCTCACTTAATCATGGAGAATTTCTTCAACATTTAAAATCATATCTCTACTTACCAATGTACACATGGTTTGACGAAAATTTAAAGTACTTCACTCGCTATTGGTGCATGTGGTTCAGTGACAATTTATTACTAGATTTACAGCACTTCTTACTGTTGATAAATTAATTGCACATAACATTTTAAAATAGTTTGATTTTTTTGTATTGTTCTGGTAGGACTTATTTACAGTTCAGTCCTAAAACACCATTATGATATTAACTTAGTATGTTTCACATAGGCTTGGGTTGGTCATCCGTATGTTGATGTGATTGATAACTCAACTGACTTTGATGCTAAAGTACAGAGAGCCATCCTGGTGAGTAGTTGTACAGTTTGGCTGAAAGTTTTCTTATATCTACTCAGACTTCACAGCCTTCAGTTCTTTGCATCTCTCCCTTTCTTATAAACATCCATTGAGCCATGTTGAACCCAAAGATAAAATTTTTATTTCTTCAAAATATCAATATTCTCTATCAGCCCTATCTTTCATATATTATCTTCCTTGATGTATACGTAACGTGCATAGATATGATCATATACTTATGTAATTTGCATGATTTAAATATTAAAATTGTTACTATCATCATTCAATGTTATTTTTACTTCCTTGTTGGTCCAGTGCCCATCACCTGACCTACAATTTACTGCCTACAAATATGACACTGGTCTTGTGCAGTAGTCTGATGGATTTTAGCTGCAAAAATGACACTTATCAAGTAGTTTCAACACCGAATAACTTTTCTCATTAATAACTGAAGAAAACCAATTGTGATTATGAGGAAGTACGCTCTTACCACTTGTGACTTTAAACAAAAATTAGAAAAAAACAAATTCAATGATCGAATAATAAACAATTATTGGACTTTCACAAAATATCAGTCTTTGGCTTTGGTAAATAATGAAATATCCACTCGCCACTGACAGATCACAATATTTTGCTCACCCTCATCCAATAACTATTTATTATTACTCACCTGTGTCTGTCAGTCCTATATCTTGATTGATTATGTTTCTATCATGTTTTGTGCTGTCTTTATACTTAATACAGTTTATTATATTCTGACCATGGGCTTTTCTTCATCCTGAATTCACTGTGGGCTAACTCAAGCTTTATAGACTCAAGCTTTATGGCTTTCTTTATAGGCACTGCAAAATACTGGTACTGAGGACTTGATATGTTTGGTAGCAATTCAATTTCAAGTTAGATTTGCTGCATTGCAGACAAATGGGAATTCTTAAACCTATGGCTGCTAAAAAAATCTTATCAAAATATTTGACAGAGTAGTCAAATGAATATAGATTTAGACTATAATTTGTAATGAGTTCCTTTGATAGTTGACAAAGAAAAAACTAGAAGTACATGTACAGGTGCTCTAAGAGTACTAAAATATATATAGCACATCAAAACAACCAACCAATCACATGCCTCTATCTTCCTTCACTAAGGCGGGAAAACTTCGCGCCAACGCACGTACGCGACGTGTGTACAGCACGTAACATGTCACGTATCTCGTGCCCGTGGTTGCTTCCATAATATCAGAGGCATGTGATTGGCTAGAAGACAATAGATTTCTTCATTTTAAATAGCCAGCACGTACAGAGACAACCAGTAATTACCTCACGAAGGCGTGCCTTTTATTTGTTATTGAGTAAACGAAAGTGTTTTCAGTTAGTCTATCACGTAGAAATGAAGACTGTGGAAAGAGTAGTTCAAAATCGGTTCCGTGATTGAATTTTTTACTTGAGAGCCAAGAGATTGGCATCCAGTTGTGGCCTCGATGCTGATTGGCTAAGGCGCAAACATATTGTTATATGTTTTGTACTATCGTCTCTGGGACCCACTTCAATCCCTCGTCTCCACGAGGAAAAAACTACAGGGAGCTGTCCAATAGGATTATCTCTAAATATAGGCATTTGGTATGAAATCTGCAGGAGTGCGATTTCCTGTATTTTAGAAATAAAAATACTACCTTTATTTTGGTAAAAAAAACCTGACATTTTGTATCTCAACAATCTCTAAATTGTCAACTTAGTTGCCCGTGGTTTGAGCCGACGTTGCTGGCCAGGACTGAACTGTTAGGGGCTTTAAGCAATGAAGATGGCGATGCTCGTGACTTCAAAGAACAATAACTGCACGTTAGAATGCATCGAGCTGAGCACCTGCGCGTAGTTTTCGGTAAAAACAGATCGTGAAAAGACCTATTTTGGAGTTCTGAGGACTATAAAGATGAGATAACAAAATATTTTCAGTGTTTGATTACCATCAAAAAGGAAATTTTTATTGTTAAATTCTCTTCACAACCCTAATGATCTGAAATATACTTTTTTGAGCCGTCTTTGTCGTTGCCTTTCCCGTTGCTTAAAGCCCTTACTGTTTGTCGTCCTCTTACAAACCCTCTGCATGTTGCTGTTTATGTTTAGGCTGTTGTTGTTGTTATTAATATTAATGCTATTTGCGCACCACTATACTTCAGGCAGTCTGTGACAAATTAGGTATAGACGTTAGAGACCGTCTCTCTCGGGACAGCAAGAAATACAAATTCTTAGTGGCAAAGCTTCCGGATGAAAAGGTACTAGAAACCATAACATTCCGTTTTATAGTTAATAGCAAAATCTTTAATGAGAGCAAGGCCAACCCAGTCGAAAGCCTGTTATAGGATTAATAATTACAAGGGTCAGATTACATTTCTTATCCAATTTTGCGAGTCCAATTTTATGTCGTTTTAGAGAATTAGATTTTTAAAGTTTCTCCACTGTGCCTCAAATCGGGATTTATTTGCTAAATTGATTATGTTAACTGTTTATTTAGTTCTTACCTAAATAAACAAAACAAATGTAACATTTAAGTTATCTTGCGGAAATAAGATAAAAAACGAAACAAAAAACCCCCCAAAAATTGTCGTTTTACACGTATGCATGTGTATATTAAAGCCAGCAAGATAAAAAATTTTTTTATTTTTTTATGATTTTTTTCGACTTTGTTTGATTTAACTTAGAAAAAAAACTAATGAACCAATTTTTCTTTAATACAATGTTATTATTTTCTTGTTTCTGTAAACAGAATTTTCCTCCTTTCCAAGATTTTGAAGTTGTTCACGACTATCTGGGTGCAACCTCTGAGGACAAGACCCAGGCTCGCTTAAGGCACAGGGGCCAAAAAGGTTTGTTGAGTATGATAACGTTATAATTTTTTTTGTTTCTGCATTGTTTTTTTTTAAAAAATTGAACTGTAACAGGAAAATTTAATAAATCTTCTTGTTTATGAAAACGTTATGAGAGGCAGGAGAGAGAGACTTTAATACACTTCGGAATGTTGTTGTTTAGGAGATCATTTCTCGATCAGTACACGCTTTTTTTATAAGAACCAATACATTTTTCCGAGGCGCGTTGCTCTTAATTTTTTGGCGACTTCAGCCTCAATTTGTTCTCAAATTGTTCTTATTTCTTTGAGTGGTTTCTATTGAAGAAAAAACAAAATAAAACAAGGTATTGGAAAATGAAACGCCTTGCGCCACACAGGTATTGTAAGGCTAAATTCAGAGGCGAACTACCTTCATTGTTTGTTGAGCATTCTTTTTGTTTTATGCTGTATTGCTAAGTTTTAGTAATTTTGTAGCATAAAAACTTTCCTAGTTATCAAGCCTCAGCCTGAGATTGTTCTTAAATTGTTTTTAAATTTTGGCAAATTGAATAGCTTTTTTTCCTCGCATGTGTAGTGAGGAATATCCGCTAATTATTCACTTTCTAAAATTTAACATTTTCCGCGTTTTACAACTTAGAAATAACGTTTGACTAACTTTGATTCTTTCTATTTTTTTAACCTAACCACGTTCTGTTTTTTAACCATTATGTATAGGAAATCATATGAGTTCGAGTACAATTTGGAAAAAAATTGAACGAGTGGGTTTTCAAAAAGTTCAAAATAGCACGAGCCCGCTAGGGCGAGTACTATTTGAGCTTTTTGAAAACCCACGAGTTCAATTTCTTTCCTAAATTGCACGAAAAAATCATATGATTTCCAATTAATAATATACATGAATTTTTTTTTTCAAAAGTCGGTGATTAACACACCTTTTTAACACTATACATAAAATTACAGAGGAAGTTCCGGTTTGTAAGTGATGTGTGCATATCATGTGATGATAATCGTAATCGTAGTAGTAGTAGTAATCGTATTAGCGATTGTAGTCGTAACCTTAGCAAAAGTCGTTATCGTAATTCTATTTGTAGTCGTAATCATCGTAGCAGTCGTAATTGTAGTTGTAATCGTTTTCGTATTTGTAGTCGTGATCGTATTTGTAGTCGTAATCTTATTTGTAGTTGTAATCGTCGTAGTAGTCGTAATCGTCGTAGTAGTCGTAATCGTCGTAGTAGTCGTAATCGTCATAATCGTTGTAGTAGTCGTAATCTTCGTAATGGTCGTAGTAGTCGTAATCGTTGTAGTAGTCGTAATCGTCGTTAGTTGTAATCGTCGTAATCGTCGTAATCGTCGTAGTAGTCGTAATCGTCGTAATCGTCGTAGTAGTCGCAATCGTCGTAATAGTCGTAATCGTCGTAGTAGTCGTAATAGTCGTAATCGTCGTAGTAGTTGTAATTGTCGTAATGGTCGTAGTAGTCGTAATCGTCGTAGTAGTCGTAATCGTCGTAATAGTCGTAGTAGTCGTAATCGTCGTAATAGTCGTAATCGTTGTAGTAGTCGTAATCGTCGTAGTAGTCGTAAACATCGTAGTAGTCGTTATCATCGTAGTAGTCGTAATCATCGTAGTAGTCGTAATTATAGTCGTGATCGTTATTGTTATTGTAGATGTAATCGTGATTGCAGTTGTAATCGTAATTACAATCAAGAGATTGGATTGGTTCTTACAACTGCTTTTTTTATATTTCCTTTTTCTGCACTGTGTTTCATTTTTCTGCACTGTGTTTCCTTAAAACAGCACTGCTCTTAGCCAATCAGAAGCGAGAAATTTTTTCATGTATATTATTAAGTCATAAAGTTTTATTTTCCCAGCACCTGAGCCATTATTCTTGGTGGTTCTAATACAAGGAAATTGGTAATTATCAGGGGCGTAGCGTCCATATACGCACGTACGCCCGTGCGCACAGCTGAGATCTGAGAAAATAGTTTTTCTCATTGAAGTTGCTGGGTAACGATTTCATATTTTCACATTATACTGGCGTTTTTGTTAGAATTCCGCCTCGCCCTTTTCTTGTGACCTGTCTTCATTGTTTTTGTAATTTTTTTTCTTTTCGGAACACTGTAGAATACAGAAAACACTAGGGAAATGGTTAAAATAAACAACTTTCTACTGCATTTTTGCCGCATTATTTATTGAACATACCCCGCAGAAAAACCAGGAGATGGCTTTTCCGAGACCCTAAATTTCAAAATTCTCTGGGGGAGCATGCCCCCAGACCCCTCTAGTTGTTTATTCCCGTGCGTACATCTTAAAAATCCCACGCTACGCCCCTTGCTTATAAATGTCAGCCTTTAATAGTTACGCTGTCAACCGAATGAACTACACGATTTTTATGAACTTTAAACAAAGTCGTGGCTCAACTTAGATCGAAAAGGAAAATGAAGCTACAGCAAGGAGAAGCAAAGGTTGGAATACGTCCAACAGAAAATTAATTAACATCAGTTTTAAAATTTTTAAAAGTTATTGTCATACTGCAAAGTAAATTTTACCTTTGAAGTTAAAAGTGGCTCACCACGTTTTGATAGACTATATACAAAAGCCCTTGCACAACCAAAAGCAATAAAAAGACGCAAAATTCCAGAATTTCAAACAGTCAAGAACTTTGTATACCATCGAATCGAAAAATTGCGATTCCCACACAAAACTCGCGCTGATACCAAGGAAATTGTAATAAAAAAGGTACCTATTTAACATTTACAAGTTTTAGATTTAGTTTATTTATTTATTTTCTTTATCTGTTTAGCTTACTCTTTGGTTGGCGCTCACAAGCATGTTATTTTAGTAAACCAGAGAGTTTCTTGGCGTTACTCACATGCATATCCCATAGCATGTACGCTTTGCCCAATGTCCTCAGAGCCTAAGAAAGCATCGTAGATTCAAAAGCAAGACATGCGGTATTCATTAATTAAGTAAACACAGTTTTAAGTATTTCATTTATCTTCAGTATATATACAAGAAAATCTTTACTACCATGAATAAGGAAATTTTAGATTCGGGGTTCGCACAGACCTTTGAAAGCCAAATTTCAGGGGTTTTCTCGACCTTTCTTTTAGTTTTCCCGACCCAAAATGGGTCAGTAATTGTTTTGGACAAAAGTTTTACAAAAACACAATGTTTCTATTTCATCTTTCAGAGTGTGTTCTAAGTTTCAAAATAATATACGACTTTAGTCGATACTCTAAAATTTTGAGAGTTTAAGTCTCTGAAGAAACGTTTTACTAGGATTCAAAGGGCAATTTTTACACTGAAAGCCGTGCACCAAAAATCATTTCCTTTATTTTTCAGTCATTTTCTAGTTTTTGAATTGCCAGACTTTTCCCAGGTTTTTAGACTTTGTGCGAACCCTATATATAGAGAGTGGATTTCCGTAAGCGAAATAAAAATGGTCTTGCATATGTCTTGTCTTTGCAAAGTTTCTACGATCTGTGATTTGTTTAGTAAACAAGTATCAGTTTTGTTACTGCGTGTTTATAAAGAGAAGACTAGGGCACACGTTGTTTGTGTCAAGAAAATTGCTTTGTTTTCATTTGGTTTGCTTTAAAGCTTTCGTTTTTTTAATGCAATATTGTTTTTATTCCGAATTCTGTAATTGCGTTCATCAATATTGCGATTCGATCATCTTTGTCAACATATCGAATCACTGTTTTTGTAATTTTTCATTGGCTGTATAAAATTTCATCTGTCAGTTCACGGTTCCCGATTCCACGCCGCACTACGTTCCTGTCATTGGTCAAAATTTGAATCGCGTACACTGATTGGATTGTCAATATATGCGACGTCATGTCATATTTTGTCATACCTCCTGAATGGCTGTATAACGTATAATATCATGGGTTTTTTTTCTTTTTCACACGAAATCCACTCTAATTTATATATGTTCCTAATGAACTTTGTTGCGTTTTGAAGACAATATTTGTTTCTGTTAATGCATTTCTGATTGTGTAAAAAGTAAGTTGATTCAGTATGTTTATGCAAGATCTTTGCTTTAAATTTAAAATTATGAATATATTAAGACCGTGTGTCAATTTAGAATCAACCCAAATTTTTTCTTTTCAATTAATAATTGAGATGGTCGTTTGAAAGCGGAATCTTTATATAGTGTATTCAACTTTAGCGGCTGAATGGACTTTTAAAATTAAACTCATCTAGTTTTGGTCACGTTTTATTCAAAATCTAGTTTTAATAGAACATAACATTTCGTCATTTAGTTAGCTGTTGAAACCTTTTGTCAACACTGTTATTATCAGAGAAAAGATATACTAATTTTATATAATAAACCAGGTTATTCTCCCGTTTTGATTGGTTCTCGCCTATGATCTGTTAGAGGACAGACGCACGATTGAAGTCATAATTACAAAGTTTTTAATTTTTCATTATATAAAACAAATAGATTCCATGTTTTGTGCGTCTGTTCAGTAATAGATCACAGAGGACGTCAAACTGTGGTAAGAACATCAGTGACAACATGGAACTCTCTATTTGTTAAATATAATTATAAGTGGTTTAGTTTTTCAATCGCAATTATTTCAATATTTAATACAGTGATATAAAGGTTTAAACCTACTTTAATCATTAGATTCAATGTATATCAAATTTATATTATACGGTTTCATCTGGGTGACACTGAACGAGATCGGCTTGTATATAATACACAAGTTAGCACTAGAATTTATTTTCAAACGGGAGTTTGTGTTCATTTAATTTTTACTCAGTGAAACAATTTTTAAACAGTTCGCGGGAGTTTATATTTAGATGCTTTTTTAATTTCCGAAAAGAAAAAGGTTTTGACTTTCTTACAATTGGAGAAAAGAAACCAAACGGGTTTGAACGCGTAAAATTTGAAAGTTTGAATAAAAACTTGTGCAAGATGGCGCCAAACTTAATAAAATAAAAAAGAAATAAAAGTTTCATTTTAAATACGCTGCCTTTTTATATACCGAACCAGAAATTGATGTTTTAAATGCTCGACAGCACATTCAGCCAAGAACAATGTTCTCTTTTCTTTCAGAATCGAATGTCACCAAACTCAAGACAGTCAATGCTCATTTTATGAACTCTAGACTTTCAAGACAAGCAGACTTATTAAAATGGCCAGTTTATTAGGTTTTAACAATTCAAACAAAAGTCGAGATGTTCTTGTTTATGTAAAATTGTTCTTATAAGGTAGGCCACTTGTCAAAGTGAAGTGTGGTGTTCTGAAGAAGGTAATGATCGGCTGATTGCTCGACTTGTAGATCATGGGCGTCAGACATGCTGTAATGACTGAGTCGCAAGTAAACATTTACGTCATATCTTAATTTATTCGCGACAAAAAAAACGTACCCTATTCCATTTATTTGTTGTAGGATTCACATCAGAAATTTGTGCATCGATTTCTTCAACGCCTGACACATCCTCGCCGGATATCGTCTTAAAGATACAAAAATATTACAAATTAATGATGGAGTCTTGCTGCTAAACAACGCATTACAGAAATCATCTTCAATCGTATTCGTTAGAATGGTTTAAATGTTATAATGAATAATACCAATCATTTCTACGTTCAAAACAAACAAAATGAATGGCCATTTTATAGAGTTTCATCAACTGGTTCAAAAGTTAGGATGAATAACACCAATCATTTCTACTCTTTAAGACAAACAAAATGAATGGTCACTTTATAGGGTTTCATCAACTGGTTAAAAAGTTAGGATGAATAGCACCAATCATTTCTACTCTTCAAGACAAACAAAATGAATGGTCACTTTATAGGGTTTCATCAACTGTTTCGAAAATTAGAATGAATAACACCAATCATTTCTATTCTTCAAGACAAACAAAATGAATGATCACTTTACTGGTTCAAAAGTTAGAATGAATAGCACCAATCATTTCTACTCTTTAAGACAAACTGAAGATGACTTGTCATTTTATAGGGTTTCATCAACTGGTTCAAAAGTTAGAATGAATAGCATCAATCATTTCTACTGAAAATGACTAGTCTCTTCATAGAGTTTCATCAACTGGTTCAAAAATTTAACTTTGCAAGGAGTTGTTTTACCGTAAAACGGAAAGCAGTTTGACTGGAAAAGTTTTTATACTCTTTTACCAACACTTTGATCTATGGTTCAAATCATGATCACTCTTCACTTAACAGTATATATAACACACTTTCTCTACTATTTACCATTTCATTTTCTACTCACTGTAAATATATAACTAGTTTGAAGATATTTAAAGTAGTTATATCCTATAACAAGTTGAACTTAGCGCATTGTGTCACGTACCGATTCAGTGCTGTGTGAAGTGGCCTGACTCACTCGTGATTTACTGCTTTCTGTTCTCGTCAGAGTACTCGTTGAATCTACAAGCTCGTTACTCATATTCTCGCTGAAAAGAAATCGCTTTAGTTTCAAACTGAGCCACTTAAAAACTTCTCTCGGGTCATCTGACTGCCGAGATTAGAGTCAGGTTCTGTCTGTTGTCTGTCTATTGATATATCACGTAATCGCCATTTTGAAATTGTTGGACGAAGCGGATGAAAACAAAACTAACATAGTAACAAAAAAACAAAAACCGAAAGTCGTCATCAACTATCACATATACACGCTTTTTTTATAAGAACCAGTAAATTTTTCCGAGGCTCACTGTTAATTTTTTGGCGATTTCAGCCTCAATTTATTCTTAAATTGTTATTATTTCTGTGAGAGGTTTGTAATGAAGAAAACTGACAAAATAAAACAGGGTATTGGAAAATCAAACGCCTTGCGCCACACATGTATTGTACGGCTGCATTTAGGGGCGAACTACCTTCATTGTTTGTTGAGCAGTCTTTACAGTGAATTTTTATGTTTTATGCTGTATCGCTAAGTTTTAGTCAATTTTCTACCACAAAAACTTTGCTAGTTATCAAGTCTCAGCCTGAGCTTGTTCTTAAATTGTTCTTAAATTCAGTTGACAAATTTGAGCCTCGTTGTTCTTATAAAGTTGTTCTTATAAAAGAATTGCGTATGTATAGACGTCATTAAAGGAAAAGTATCAATTTTTAAAAAAGGTAGAATTGCAAAGGAGACGGATAATATATTTTATAGAGACTTACTTTTCGCTGTTTCGGTTTTTCAACGGTATATGAACTCCAGTTCTGAAGCCAACGTAAGATGAGTAAAATTACTGAAAACGACCCAGGAAATGCACAACAACAAATAATCAATTGATGGTCAATATATTTACGTTCGGCAGGTGCAAATATTGTTCATCAGTTCCCTAAACTATTGAATAGTTAGATGAAAAAATAAATCGGTTAATCTAAGACACTCCTTGGGGGAAACATTGAAAACAGTGAGGAGATCCGGGAACCTGGACTAGGTGGATAATTTGAAACCGCATTTTCTGCATCTGAGGGCACTTTTGAAAAAATATATCACGGAAATTCCATTTTGAACAATGTATTTTTTTATAGAAATGTTATTCATATTTTTTTGTTATTTATATGTAAATAGCTCGCCCAACTAAAGGGGTAGCGAATGGTCCCTTAAAAAACGAAAGTCTCGGCAAAATAGAGTAAGTTCTCGAAATCTCGTCATATATTTTGCCATGTCTCGAAGCCTCGTATTTTTTTTGTTACTTTCTCCGTCTCGGTGTCTCGGATTTTCCTCGGATTTCTCATATCGTCGAATCTCGGTCTCGGATTATTCATTGCTTCCAAAAGTCTCGGGCTCGGATTTTAAAAAGGCCGTCTCGGCGTCTCGGACAGTCTCGGATTTACCATTCGTTACCCCTATTTTTGTATATATCAGCGACAAATCAGTTATCCTATTACTTGGCACAAAAAAGAGCGGATTCCCGCTAGCGGAAAATCTACGAAGTACTCGAATTGTTCGCTGCTCGCCATCTATCAGTTTTTCTGAAGTACTCTCTGCTCGCAAAAAAAAAGTAAGAACTGCTCGTGCTCGCATGTTCGTGAATGTTCGCAAAGACCATTCGATATCCCTTCTTCTAAAGACAAACGTTTTGTTATTGACAAGGACAAAGTACAAGTAGTAGGCAAAGCAACGCAAACCGCGAAATGAAGGGACAATTTTTTGCCTAGTCAATTTCCGCTTTGATTCAGATTTTTAACTTCATTCGGTTAAATGCGCCACTTTAACGAATAACTGCCTCGGTTCCATGTTGAGGACTGGGTGCCAAACTCGAGGTGAAAGCAAAAGCTTTATGCGATTCGCACAGGTCTTGAGATTGAAACTTTGATTGTATTGTCTTATTTCGTCGATATTTGCTGATTGTTTGCGAATCACGAGAACTGTTTGTTGTTTTGACTTTGCAAAATGGTCTTTCACCCCGAGTTTGGTACTCAGTCTCCAACATGGAACCGAGACCGCATTTCGTTAAAGTAATGTATTCGCCAAGCTTACCCTGGGTACCAGAGGCAGAGGTCCGAGAGGGGTTGGGGAGAGAGAGAGAAGAGGTCCCCTCGTGGGGATAGAGATAACTCGGTCTGGAGAGTAGGGATATCCCTACTCTTCACTCAATCACTCAATGTGAACGGGTTATCCCTACCTACGAGTTATCAGGCAAAGCCAAGTTTCCATACAATCTCTATTGAGAAATTGAGACAATCACTTGCAGTCAAGTCAACTCCGTGGGTAGTGACAACTCGGTTTGGAGAGTAGGTGGGAAAAATTATCTCGCTCAGTGTGAACGGTTTACCCTGAGTTATCTCGGGGGATAGGATTGTCCAGGCATTTTTGCGGCCCTAAAATTCCTAACAATCCCTAATTATTTTTGCTTGCTGTAAAAAGCTACTTTTAAGGCAATTTTGTGAGTTTTTCCTAAGAATCCTTACTTTTTCTCTTTAGTGTGGCTGGTGTCATTGAAATTGTTTGATATGGAATCTGCGCACTAATTGTAAAGACGATCTATCGTTTTGTATCACTGTACAGATGTGACATCAGTGCCAGTCAATGGCTTCAGCTCTCTAATATTTAATTGCTATCAGTCATTTTACGACAAGAATTGTACAAGCTTCTTCTAGTCTCAGTCATTGTCATTTTCATTAACAAATTTTCATTGAAGTATGTTTCAGGTTGGATAGCGACAAAAATGTAAGCGGTGTTGTTCTTTTTTCTACATAAAAGCCCCAAAGTAGCCCTATTTTCTTGCTATGTATCCCTAAAAATCCCGATTTTTCAGAGAAAAAGCCCCTAATTTTCTCCCTAAATTTTGTTATACAAGCCGGCCAGATGCCTTTGTTATCCCTACCCTACGAGTTATGTCAAGCCAAGTTAAATTTCCCTATAGTCTCTTTATTATTATGAAACTGAGACGTTCACAAACAGCTGAGACAGCTTGGGGGTAGAGATAACTCGATCTGAAAGGTAGCGATAGCCCTAGGGGTAAAGTTGTTTTACTCCATGTGTACGGTTTATTTACCCTGAGTTGTCTCGATTGAATGTATGCGTTTTACTCAAAACAAAGTGGCAGTTTGAACTTGCGCGGTTACGTAGCACTTAATCCAGAGATAACTCAGTGTCTGGTATTTTCTTGTGAAACAGGGCCAATTTTGACCCGACCCCCACGATAACGGCCCCCCCCCCCTCCCTCTCGAGACACCGCCCCTCATGTGAACAGGCCCATAGGGACTCGGAAGTTCTTTTGAGAAAAAGAAGTTTGAGACAACAAAGCATAATCTTTCGTAGTAATAGCAACAGCAATAGCAGTAGTAATAGTAATAGCAATAGCAATAGCAATAGCAGTAGTAATAGTAATAATAACAAGAGGTCACACAATGATCTTACTCGTGCCGGTCCTTATATCTGAATGCATTGTATTTACATACATTCACCTTTG
>JAOCNB020037952.1:0-13282 GCA_026546465.2 Palythoa caribaeorum | reverse complement strand
GTGTGTCGCAAGGCGTTTTCTTTTCCGATACCTTGTTTCAAATTGTTTTTTCTTCAATAAAAACCGCTCACAGAAATAAGAATAATTTAAGAACAAATTGAGGCTGAAGTTGCCAAAAAATTAAGAAAATGAGTCTCGGCAAAATTTACTGGTTCTTGTAAAAAAAAGCGTGTAAGGTGTACTGTGAACATCAATTAATACAAGAATAGATCGTAAAAGGTAGAATTCTCTTTAAACGTATGGATCTAACTGTCATAACATTTACATAGCCACGATGACCTCAAAACACCGAATCTTATGCGTAATATTTATTAAAACAAAAATCACTGCTAGGTTTACGCTAAGTTTCCCGGATTAATATTTTTCAGGGAATAAACGACTTACAAGATGCAAATGGCTGGGATGACGACAGGCGGGCCAACTAACGTTCCCGGATACCAAAATCTTTCATATGGTAAGTTTCTAACTACATTCTCAGAAATAATGCAAATGATAGATATTTTGCTGTTATCACAATCCGTCGTTCGATTTTGCATAACTTATATCATATCATATCATATCACATCATATCGATATCATATCATATCATATCATATCATATCATATCATATCATACCATACCATACCATACCATATCATATCATATCATATCATATCATATCATACCATACCATACCATACCATACCATACCATACCATACCATAACATAACATAACATACCATACCATATCATATCATATCATATCATATAAGGGCACACAGTGTGTGATTGGAACATTTCTAACAGGGGGAAGTGATATATCATATTTAGCGAATAGTCACCGAGTCGAGGTGACTATTTGCCGATAATCACGGAGCCTGGGATGTTTTAGTATAATTACACTGGTGATTATTTCAAAAAGGAAAAAAGACACATTTAAAACGAGGAAAAAAATTATATCAAGCGAAAGCGCGCCGGCAGCCATTTTGGATAATCGCTGGAGGTGATTATCCAATTATCGTGTGATAGTCTGAGTTTGTCGACCAATCAGCGCGTGCGATTTTGTATAATCACCTGTGTTTTTATATCAACATATCATATCATATCATATCATATAAGGGCACACAGTGTCTGATTGACTGTTGTAAAAAGTGCGATTACATGCACTGAAAGATTAATGCCAAAATTATGTTCTTGGGAACCAATCAAAATACAGGAATCACCCGTATTTTAACTGTATTGCAAGAACTATGAACGAAATTTCTTGTGACGAGTCCCAATCAGGACGAAACAGCTGTCTGCGACTGCAAATTCTGGCTTTATCCGTGCTCCTGATCATATTCGTTCACTGACAAGTTATTTCGCAGTACCTCAGCCTTGCATTCATTAGTTTTGTTTTTTAGATAATTAATGGCTTTATCCCTTGCATATCTACCCTAAATGTAACAAATAATTGACCGAATCATATCAGTACATCCAAGACATTTGGCAATGAACTTGGTATAGGTAAACAACTTTTTCTATGAAAAATACAAGTGCTTCAGTTACTGGTTGAATACTGGCATCCAAAGAATAAAATGTTCACATTTTTCTTTTGCTTGAATCTTAATGCTATCCGGCCCATGTGGGGAACAGCATGGCTTGGTTATTATTTTCTAGTTTCACAATTGATTCAAATACAGTATAATTATTCTAAAACATTAATTATTCATATCACAACTGTAAATGGAGTAGCGCAATTTCAGTCATGTGCACGAACCTTGATACTCAACGAAAAACCATATAAAGATCTGTAAAGTATTTGGTTTGAAAATATGTCGCGTGGCTCAAATAAATCTTAATGATTCGCTGTTTTTCCGCTAATGACACTGTAGTAACCGTACCCTACTATACCCGGGATGGGGCGGAGATGGGAAGGGCATGTGGTTTTTCTTTCCTATCTTTCGAACGGTTTATCCATAAGAGCTGAAATTTGCTGACGTTTCCTCAAATTTTATGGGGAATCTTTCGATGTAAGGTTTTGCTTGTTGCCATGGTAACAGGATTTTCAGATACTATACATGAATTTAGCTAGTGACAAACAAACAAACAAACAATGATGTCATTTTTATATCATTTGTAACTTTAGATGGACGGACGCATTCCAAATGAAGGTTAACTGTCAAATTAAATATTTAAGATGATTTCTGAACATTACTTCGAAAAAGGTTATCTTTAGTCTGAGCATTGAAAACCTGATTTCCAAATGGGGGAAATGACGTCATTGTGACGTCATAACTAATTAAGAGTTTTCCACGTTTGATTAGTTTAGCGACAAACTTAGGGTAATTAGGGAGAAGGGCGTAATCCCCCCTCCCTCCCCCTTCCCCCAGGTTCTGGAGCGCCAAAAAAGCCCGGTAAGATAAGGTTAAATGTTTGCTACCATTTTGAAACTGCAGTTTCAAAATATATTTCCTTGCATACCAAATATTGGCACCAAGGGCTCTCCGAAACGGTAAAGTAGAGAATTTAAACTTTTGCTCAGATAAAATACTTCAAACATAAAGTTTAAGAACAAATATCATGCTTTATAACCCATTTACCATTTATCGTCAGAGTCAAGCGGACTGAGAATTCTGGTCCTTTCTTTTCTGCCAGGTAGCGTCTGATATTGCATACAGCTCCGTACACGATATAACACAGTTTTATCTCTCTTCATTTTTCTTTGTGACTTCCCTCACGTACTTGCTCAGCTAGTAGCGAGTAGTTGGGACTGGTAGCACGTGTGTCTTGCAATTCTGTACATACTCCCATCGCTCTTTCCCAGTCGCAGTTTTTTAAGAAAAATATCTGGGGTCTAAAACGTGAAATTTCTTTATTCTGGACATCTGCCATTCTTTAAAGATATCAACTCTACCCAAATTATCTTGTACTTTATTGATGCAGGAGCTACTTTGTCAACCAAATTTACTTCTTTTAAAGTTTTTGGCTCTTGGAACTGCGCTCCTTCTTCGATGGGTGAAACAAATCTTTGAATTTAAAATCATCAAAATGCATGCAGCCCGATACGAATAATTTCCACGTAAATGATGGCATATTATTGCATTTCATGTCCATAAAATCATTCCAGTACCACTTCTCACACTTTGTCTTATTTGTAGGTTTGTTATTCTAAAGAATTCTCATTCCTGGTTGAAAGTCGCACTTCGTGTTTTGATCACATGTTCCAAATACTCCGCCCATCGGGACTTCATTATTTTCTCAGTGTTTGGAACGGGTGATCAACCCGCACCTGTGCTCATTTTTTTTATATATTACGTAACACATTCAAAATAGTGCTTCAAAACAAAGTTTCGCTAACTTTTGTTTCAAAAATATGATGTGCTATTTCTTCTCACTAATTCTCAATTTCGGAAAAACGAAATTCCATAGAGCAACAGGTGATTATCTACTTTGAACATTGCATTTATTGACGATAAATCGTAATATTACATACTTCTCATTCAAAGTAAAAACTAATTGAGAAAAGACATACGAGAAGACGTGTCATGGTTTTTAACAAATGTTTCAGCCGCACTCCAGCGACCATCTTCATTGAATGACATGGCCCCTGGAGTTCGGCTGAAATATTTGCTAAGGTTACCGTATGCTGTCAGAGGTGTTTTGCGTCAAAACGATACAGTGCATTTGTTTTAAACCGTAGATACCAAACCCATATATCAAATTAAAGCTTATAGAGCTGGTTTTCGAATTATATTAAAAATTTTGAATTAAACGAATCTTTAGACTTTTTTACGTTCTCGAAAAACAAGCGACGAAATCGCCTTTCCAAGCGGTTATTGATATTTAATGATTTAACCAATCTGCTAGTTTCCAGACCAAAAGTGCTAAAAAACGTGTCTGCATGTTTTCATATTCAATTGCAGAGAAGAGTTATGGCGCTTTTTCGAATTAGAGTTTAAAAAACGTCTTGAGACCGTATATAAAAATTGCTCTAAAATAAATTGTTTTTCAAAAAACAAAAAAACGCGGACACGTTTTTGTTCTTTAGAAGCAAAATTTTAGGGAAATAATTTGTAAATTCTCCCAACTGGGCTCTGTACTTTCCATATTAGCACTTTCTTGAGTGATGTGAGGAGAAGTAAGGTATTGATAAATTGTTTGTAAATGAATGGGTTAATAAAACTGCTTATTATAAGAACTTTCACTTTATCATTGGTAAAAGACGGAGCAATGGATAACGAGTGTCTTGTTTTAATTTCCGAAACATATTTTTATCAAACTTCTCTAACAATTCAAAAATATCAGTGCAATAAGATATATATTAACGCATATGGCATCTATTTAAAGCATCATGAACAGTAGTGAATTCAGGTTTAGAAACGCCATAGAGGTAGACAGACAAACTTTTAAAAAATCGACTTTGTGTTGATCATAACCTTCATCTATTTGTCTGGCTAATTTTCAAATGCCAGCCTCCCCCACCCCCTCCCCCCGACTTTTAAATGTGCTTCGCGGTCTCTGTTAACGTTTTCAGTGGATCTATAGTTGTGCTGAAAAATAATGACTGTTTTATGTTTGTAGAGTCTTGGTAATAAAACACAATGACTCTCTTTGTTCTATATGTTTTTTTTCTCTCTTTCCTTATTGAAATATTACGTTAAGAGTGCACAAATTACAAAAGGCTTTGTGACGTAAATGAGCAAACGGCCAATAGAGTAAGGGAGCATCACACCTAAAACAAAAGATCATAACCGTGACAGTGCACACAACATGAAACAAAGCAGCATTGTAATCTCCTTTGTAGTTTGTTACGTTCGCAACCAGTCCAATTTACTAACTTTGGTTTAATGAAGACTTTTTTCAAAACTATCCCTTTACATTTCGAAATATTATATATCGCACTACGATACGAGAGCCAGTTGGGAATTTTCTTTACCCAGAATTCAATTTGTGTACGTTGTCGTTGGCAATAAGGATCGGGTAGCAATGATGGTTGATGATGATAAAGAAGATGATGACTAGCTGGTAGCCAACTGTCTCATTTTATTTGCAACAACTCTTTTCGTAAGTTTTGTGCATAAAAACAAGGATCCTAATGGTGGGAAATTCAAAGTGACTCATTCCACTCCGGCACATGTCGTCTGTACACGCCTTTTTCACATTCCGCCATTTTGGATCGAAAACCAATCTAGTTAATATCTATATCGCAAAGCTGTAAGCTGATTGGCTACCGTGCTCACTATCTATCAAATGATAGATAGTGTCTGTGAGATCTGATAGGAAGCCCTACAGTTACCGATTTTCAATCGTTTTTGAAGACGATTTGAAGCTTCTAACTGACAGTTCCAGATAAAACAACGGCAAAAACAAAATACGTTGTAAAAACTTTCGAAAGTGAGAAAAGTAGAGGTATTAACTAAAACAAGTTCCATTTGACAGACTGCCGAGCATAATTTATATGCACTCGAAAACTGTTTATCATCAACATTGGTTGTTTAAACAAATGAAGACTTTTTTTATCAAAAATTATAGTTCTGTTGTTTGTTTTCCACAGATTTCTACTAAAACAATGAGAATATATACTCGCTCTTAATTTCTATCAGACAGTAGCCGAAAATGTAAGCTCGTATTCTACTTGTTATTAAATATATTGGGCAAAGAACCAAACTTATGTATTGCTTTTTATTGGTTAGTTTTCAAACGTTGGATTTCTAAGAAACAAAAGAAGAGTTACTGTACAAGCCTTAGTAAATAAACCATTCTTAAACTAAATTTGCTGGATTTTTCAAATTTCTTTATCACCAGTCCATAATCATCGATCCTACCTACTATTTATTCAGTGACAAAATCCGTATTTCAAGAAATGTTTACATGAAACTTTGTACTAAATGGCGACTATGTTTATATATGTTTGCCTGTATTCAAATCTACCTAATAAGCCTATTTCAGGGTATTACATATTCCGGCTGTCGATTATTAGCTCAAGGTTAAGGCTGGTAGGGTTGATTTGAAAATATTACTACAATGCCCGAAATATATGAAAGACAACCATAAAATTAAAAAAAGTGGGTATACCGAGTAAGATAGATGTCAAATACATTACCTGATATCGTTGAAACTCCAGACTGTAATGTTGCAGTTGGTAGGAATAAGCTCTGCATGAAAAAAAAAAACAAACGATAATAGTGTTAGCAACTGTTGGCTGGCAATGACATTAAATGTATATAAATAAATATCCTCCAAATTTATGTAAATTTTCTTTAATTTTGCAGTAAAACAAAAACTTAATGTAGGTATTAAATCAGTGTCATATTAACAGTGTTCCTGGGACTTATGGACTAAGCAAATTTAAATCCCTTTTAAGACTTTTTAATGCCAACAATCAGAAAACGTAAGAGCTGGTATTAACGACAAGTGATTCAGAACACAAAAGCAGAAAATGGAATCTATAGCAGTGTTTCAACACTTAAAGAATTTCGTGGTAAACATGGTATGTTGACAGAGAGTGTGTCAAAACTACATAGTTCTCAAACAGCTAACACAGCCGAGCCGATATAGAGGAAAAAAAGCTAATGCTATTAAGCAAGCTTTTAGATTTGATTCAGTTTGGAAGAAAAGTTCAATTTCATTTGTAATTTAATGCCTTTAAGACCTCAAGCATAAATTCTAGAAAACTGAAGACTTTTTTAAGGCCGTCAATTGGCGAAGAACAAACTAAAGCTTCTTAATGAACCGGCTGTGGGAGCACTATAAAAAGCCAAGAAATGACTCTTTGGGTCAAACTGTCTCAAATACTTACAGCTGCTAATGGGCAATTAATATTGCAAATTAAATGTAATCAAAATTAATTTGGCATGAAGCTGCCTCGATATTCTTAAAACCAACTCTTTTTATTATCGTAACCACACCGTTAAATTGGGTACTACATGATAGCTGCAGGGCACTCTATTTTAACCCTTTCAGCCCAGAGCAACACCTAACTTCTCCTTACATAACTCATAACAAAACATTATAACTGGTACTGAGAAATAAGAAATTGATCAAGTGGAATAAACTGTAGAAGTTGAAAAGATAAATTCTCCCAAACTGGTTATACAGAAAGTATGGAGTTCAGTTGGGAGAATTTACCAACACATCATTTGTCGTGCTTGGGGCTTAAAGCAGGGTTAGTGCTGCTCTGTGAGTACGAAATTCAAGTAGTATTCAAGGAGTACTCAAATAGTCAAATGGATGTTTTCAAGGAGTGCTCTTAGCACCTGCCTTTAATTCTTTTGAAGGATTTTCAAACAGTTGTTAACTAAGAGTCTTATAAAACATACTTCAATATCCCCTTCATCTAAATGAAATGATTTAACAGAAACATACAGATACATTAGCTGGTTCAACAATAGCCAAACACAGAAACTTTATTGATAACATAATTTGTTTCCAACAAGTTGCTGTCATTTCCTGACAGTACGAAAATTCAAAGACTTGACGGAGTTTTCAAGGAGTTTTAGTAGAAAGTCATATTTTCAAGGGCTTTTCAAGTGCTCTTGAAAACTAAAACTAAATTCCAGAAGTATTCAAGGAGTTCAAGGAGTAGCACGAACCCTGTTAAAGGGTTAACTCCACAATCAGAACGAGAGTGAAAAGCCATGGCGGTGAGCTTTCACTGCGACCAGGGGTTTCAATAACAATCTAAGTAGGTGGCAAAAGTTACGGAGTAGGCGGGTAACAGAAAATGGTCGAGCTGAAGACTAACATCTTGGGAGGGGTTCATGCTCTTTGAAGTTCTGAAATTCTATAACTTTCTACATTAACATCAAAAAATTTCCGACAAATTTATTTTCTTATAAAATTTTTCCCCGAATATTAATCCGTTGGAAAATTTTTAGCGTCCGAAATTTTTTTCAATAGGATATAGACCATTGATTTTTATTTTAAGGGGAGTAACAGTTTGTTTATATTTTCTCACAGTTTGATGCTGTACGAAAATCTCTTTTTCAGCGTGCAACAAGGCCTCTTTCATAGCATCATAGTTCCATTCATTAGTCCCTTTAATAGGCAAAGAATTTGCCGTTTCGCATCCTCAATCTTAACGATTTGCTAATGCCAATGGTCAACTTGTTTAACCAGTCTGGACACTTCCAGTAAATGAACTGAATGCACCCATACAAGATGTAAATGAACTGATTATTTTGTCTGAATTTGTTTTTTACATTGAGACAAACGATATCATACTGTAAAAACGTTTGTAATTGCCTTCGGAACAGGTTTGTAATAAAGTTATGTTTGCTGCAAAACGTGTCCTAAATTTTTGTCCGAACTTTGTCCGAAATTCACAAAAAAGGTGTCCGAAATTAATTTGTCCGAAAATAAATTGACCGAAATATTTCTCCCCCAAAATTTTTTGATATTAATGTAGGCGAATCTTTGCTGAGGTCTTGTTTACATCATGCTTCAGTTGCATATAACTTTATATAGAGAAAGTATCAAAATAAAAAGGAACTGAGCTTAAAACGTGAGAAAGGGAAAGAAAGTGAGGTTAGCTACCAGAATTAGTTTCTATACACGCAGTTTCAAAAAAGGCATTAGTGTCCCAAAAAACGCATTTTAACAACTGGGTGGAAAAAAATGTTCATGAGTTCTTGCATTCTTTATAAAATGTTTGATGCCATTTTGGATTTTCAAAGTTTTGATGGCGTTCAATATAATTATAATCATACTGTTTGTGAGTGTTATAATGCAAAATTAACTCTAATAAATGAAAGAAACTTCTTTTTAATGAAAAAACGAAAAGCAACACTTAGTTTGATGACGTCATCCAATTAATATCAGAAGTTATCTTATTTATCAAACTACAGTTACCGAAAATTTCATGGGCATAGCTAAAAACGTCTACTTTGTTGGGGGTTGCAAATGACCCCCTCCCCCCTATAGGCGAGTTTCTGTTTACATTTTTTGGCTTATTAGCATACGCACTCTTCTTTCTAATTAAATGGTTCTGCAAAACAAACTTTCTCTGAAAATATGATTCTGATGTGCTGAGTGTTTTTTCTGTGATGTGGTTTTAAAAGTCGGAAATTTTACAAAGAATGTATGGCTCATCTTTCTTGCTTCCAGCTGTTTTGCGTTTTTTTGAGCAGCAATTTCCTCGTTGAACCTACACATATAAAATTGAAAGTTCGGTCACTTATTTCTTTTGATATGTATTCTCCAAGTTTTAAAGAGTCAGTTGCAGTTTATCTTTGTTCTTTCTCCGACTTAAGTTATATGCTAATGAAACAGAATGTAAACAATGACATCAGCAGAAACTCGCCTATACGTTGAATGAGATGATACCAAACATTGTACTTGAGATTTTTTATAGTAAATAATGAGAGAAACCATTGAAGATGAATCAGGATCCTCGCTTCTTCAATTCCTGCTTTTCATTTCCAACTTACCTTCATATGTTTTTGAAACCCCTGTAATATGTTGCTAAAAGTAAAACGTCATACGTTTCCGAAATAGCTAACACTCGATTGACCTTTTTCACTGCCTTTTTACAGAATACCTTTGACCACAAAAAAGCGAAGAATGATGGAGTCATTCTCCCAAAAGCAGGTTCGTTTTGATGCCTCAGATTCGAAGCTAATAAAATTGCTCTGGCAGGTCTAATATATTATATATTAATATCCACATGCTGTGGCCATAACAGAAGATAACGGACTAGTTGTTGAACATATTCTTTTAGGGGTTGTCCTAAATTGTTTCCTCATTTTTGAAAAGAGTGAGTCATAGAGGAAAGCTGTCGTCCGTGAAAAGCAAGTAAACAGAGGGATTGGCATGGGTCTGGAGATTCCTGTTGTTTTCTTGAAAGCTGTATGCTAAACATAACTATTTGAAAAGACTGGATGATATTATTATGGGCAGTGATATGGCTACAGACAGCTCTTGCGAGCCAAAGAAGAAGGAATATTGTCTACAGAGTCTAGATAAAAGCGAGAGTCTGTCAAGAACAGTGATAAGGCAAAACAAACTAAAATGCCTTGAAATTAGTGCAAATACACCCTGTTCGTTTTGACTGGCAAGTTTATACTTTATAGTTTATTTATATTTATCATTTTCGTCGGCACAGTACGTCCGTTGTAACAAGAGTAGAACAAAAATGTTTGCTTGGGGCCTAATTAAGTGTCCGCAAGTCCGTAATATGGAGAGTCCGTAATACTGAGGGTTATTCTAATGTATTTCATAGTAGTTTCCGCTGGGGATTTACAAACCGGTCACAACAGTGGGGTGTCCGTAATAACAGGGTGTCCGCATGGCGAGAGTTGACTGTCTTAGAACTTTCACTTAGTTTAAAACCGGATATTTTGATTAATAAGAACATAAACAAGCTTAAGAACTAAACTTAATATTAAGAGATTGTTAACCGAGCGCGAGGTCTGTGTGGAAAAATATCAGACCGAGGTCTTGATAGTACGGACCGAACGCAGTGATTTTCGTACAAAAAAAAGCGAGGTCTAATATCTTTACATACAGACTGAGCAAGCGAGGTTAATGATTCGTTTATTATATGACTTTTTTACTTCCGGTAATTTATCCTATGCGTACGTACGTGTACAGAAATTATTGGAACTATCCGATAGTTTTTGGAAAGCTTCGGAAATGTGTAAAAACTGTTTCTTATGCATTTTTTGATTTTTGAAAATTTTCTTAAAATCTTCGGAAATCTTTGGAAGTGTTCGGACATCTTCGGAAATTTTCGGAAAATTTTGGAAGTACTTTAAAAACGATTTTAAGTAATTTTACGAGTTTTGAAAATTTTCTGAAAATTTACATCCGGGAAACTGGTCCGAATACGCGCGTATACTTCTGGTGGGCCGAATACGCATTTTGACAGACCGCGCGTGAACCAATGAGAATGCAGGAAATTGCAATGTCATATAATAATAACTTCTTATGCACTTTAAATAAGCAATACACTAAACCCAATATGCCCCAATCAAATCAGCCGCAGAGTATGAGTTTCTGCTTAAGACTAAACAGAAGCTGGTTTCCTAACCAGAGGAGTTAAATTCTCCAAAATTGGCAGGTGTGTAATTAGTGTTGTTACTTTATAAAGGTCATGACGCGGACTATGACAAGGCACTTACTGAAATGAGAGCGTGTACTGCGTGGTTTGATGGTTACCTTGATAAGCAACGTAAGAGACTTGGTGCCGGCAAGGTGGGTACCAGTTAAGGCTGTTGCTTAATAATGATGATAATAATAATAATAATAATGATGATGATGATGATGATGATGATGATGATGATGATAGTGATCATAAAAACGTATAATACTAATGTCTCAATGCTTTTTGCAGTTAAGTTAAATAAATTATTTAGTGTTAATAAACTCTAGATAAAAATCGAAAATAAGAAAAAAATTAAAAATTCTTGCCTTGGGTCATCGCTCAGAAATAAATATTTTCATTTCCAACATTTGTTTAGTTGTTGAAGCTGTAAAGTCGTTCAAAGGGCAGTTTTGTCTGTAAGTGTCTTGGGAGAAGGATAAGCTTTTTTTCCCACGACTTATATATGGAAATTCAAACTCTGAAGTTAAATTCAACACATCCGCGCCAATGGTAACATAACATATAGTCACTATTATTGGGCAGTAAGTCCATACGGGTAGTGGGCATTCCATCACCACCCTTTCCTTTGTCAGCACGGTAAAATTAAAGTAAAATGTAAGCCTAACACTTGTGGGATGTGGCCTTTGGCTCTTGACTTTCAAGCTTTTCTCATGTTCTCCCAATATCCCACGTGGCCATTATGGCCGGTAAACCTATAGATGGTTTTCACCTAACGTCATAGCGGCCATGTTGGTGGAGATTGAACAAGAGAATTTTGATGATTTCTTTTGTTTAGAATACCAACATGGCCGCTCCATCTTTTGTCTTTGGCGTTTCTGGGGATTGTGTGACAACCATCTATAGAAAAGTATGTTTTACTGATTAAATAAACCCTTGTATACGAGGTTACTGCAAATTACTTCTTGTGGCAGCCCTTCATTGTGCTGAGTTACACACTTTTAACTGTTAACCTAAAACACTGAAGAAAGTGGAAATCGAACCGTTATATAATGTTATTATTAATGGAATTGTTATGTATACACAGTTTACATTATTTTATGTGTAAAATTAATTCTTTCAAATTCTTCTTTTAACAGGATATAAATTACTGGGGTTCTGGTAAGACATGTTTCATTTTTGCTACGTTACCTTGTATGTTACAATGAGGATGAGGATGATGACGATGACTGTGATGATGACTGTGTTGATGATGATGGTGGTCATGATGATGATAACTGTGTTGTTGATGGTAGTGGTGCTCATAATGGTGATAGTGGTGGTGATCATGATGATCATGATTGTGGTGTGTTGGTAATCATGATAATGATGGTGATGATTGTGGTGGCCCTATTAATGATAATGATTGTAGTTACGATGTGATTGTAATGGTAATGATGATGATGATGATTGTGGTAGTCATGATGATGGTGACGATGGTTGTGGTAATGATAATGTGATTTTTGTGGTCGTGATGATTATGGTGGTAGTCATGATGATGATGATGATGATGACGATGACAGTGATGGTGATCATGGTGGTAGATACTCGTCCATTTACATCAACGGTGTTTTAGCTTGTTAGCATGTGCTGTTACATGATATTGTGTAATATCTCCTCACATGCCATTGAATTTTTTACAGCAAAGAATCGTTATCAGCTGGAGGTCCCGGAAGCTGTTCTCAAAAGGGCCGGAACCCCTGATGAATACAAAATTCAGTCAAGCAAGAAGGGATACAAACGTTACTGGACAAATGATATCGAACAGAAGCTGGCAGAACTGAAAGAGGCTGAAGATAAGCGAGATGCTGTGCTACAGGATACCATGAGAAGGATCTTCCACAACTTTGATAAATAGTTAGTAATACATTTCTTTCCGTCTGTCTATTTGTGTCTCCCATGATGTATGTATATTGGTCATCTGTCTACCTATCTGTCTGTTTCCAATTCTGTACCTGTCTGTCTCCTATTTGTACGTACCTGTTAGCCTGTTTCTCTCAGGCTTTCCATTTATCTACTCCATTGTGTCTCTTTTTGTGTGTGCCTGTCTGTCAAACTACCTATACAAACGATTTGGTTTTATTGACACCTCAACCTATGAGCAAACATCTGTAGTTAAAACTAAATCCTTTTACGAGCCCAAGTGGCCCATTAGAGCCGGTGCTTATCTCCGGTTTCTGTAGTGTTAAGCGGATGAGAGCCATTGACTCCCCCTGGACGGGACACTAATCCATCGCAG
>JAOCNB020037951.1:0-21499 GCA_026546465.2 Palythoa caribaeorum | reverse complement strand
ACACTGCAAAAACAAGCATGTCAAAATGACCTAAAAACCGTGTTACGTTAACACGATTTGCGTGTTAAAATTTTGTCCACTTTTTTAACACGTTTACACGCGTGTTAAAACTGATGTGTTAATTTAACATGCTTACAAACGTGTCGTTTTGACACGTTTTAATGTGTGTTAAAATTGACGTGTTAATTTAACATGCTTACAAACGTGTCGTTCTGACACGTTTTAATGTGTGTTAAAATTGACGTGTTAATTTAACGTGCTTATAAATGTGTTATTGTGTGTGTGTATGTTACAATTTTGTGTGTTAATACAACACGCTTCTGCCTGTAGTTATATGACGCTGTGAGAGGATTTTACCTGTGTTTTTTCACCATGACAAACATGCCAAGTTTGCATTTATGGACACCTCAAACTAGTGTGCATTTTTGGTCCTACGAGTATACTATTTATAATCATGCAAAGACACTCAAAGTGAAACATGATGAAACATTGGCAGATATCAGTCCTTTAATTTCAACCCTTTATGTACATATTGCATGTAAAAATGCAAGTACAAATGAGAACTGATAACTTTAGAACACAATGAGCTATTATCACTTTTCTTCTTTACCCATCTTCTTTTACCCATCTTAGTTTAATAGTTTAAATAAAAACTGTAAGAAATGAACTGGTCATTATTCAAGCAACATAACTTTATACTGTTATAATTTAGCTTTCAACAATAACTTGGATGAGGATTGACTGTCTCATTACACTGGGCAATATACTGTACATAACAGCGTCTTTAACAACTGAGTGCCACCAATGCAGACTGCCTCTATGGTTTGATTTGTTTTGCAAACTGGCTGTATGCTGCAGACTTCTTTACTGTGGAATCAACTGGATCTCCTAGTAAGAACTCTTGCAAAAACATCAGAAGGTTCTTTGCTTTCACATACTGGCAGTTAAACACATAATAAGCTGAGATCAGAACAATTAATGCCTGAATAAATCCACCAAATATTTCACAGACTTCCTTTTGTTCACTGCCAAGAAAAATCTGTTCAGGCTGGCCATCTTCATGTAGAATTATACACAGGAATGGCTCATTACAACCCTTAATCTTGAAAAGTTTGTCAAGACTACATCCAACCTGCAACCAAAAACAGTAAGATATTATTGACTCCAACTGTGTGGACAATGCCAACTATATATTGGACAGTTACCACCCAGTCCAAGAGTAAAATCAGCGGCCACTGGCCAGGGCACTCAAGGCCAAATTTTCAATAAAAAGTGTTATGATTCAGCTCTTGCATAATTCACTTATGATTATAATGTGTTGTGCACATGCAGGGATTCAGATAGCATCTGCCTGGGCGAGTAGAATTACCTGAAAGTTACACTGTTATTCAACCAGCTGTGTTTCACAACAAAAATAATCATAATTCTCTGCTAACTTCAGGCTGAATGGATGAAGTTGAGGTACCATTTTAAAAAATGTTTTTATCTAATTTTGAGTTTTTATGTGAGTCGAATGCATTTTAAACTTGGGGCTAAACCTATACAAGGAAATTCAAAAGAATATACACTAATTCAAAGATATATAATTGACAGGCCTCCCAGACCTCCTATATTTCCTTTTTATCCTATAATTTGTATATGATCCTATAAAGAGCCAAAATTTCAAGAAATCCTCCAATTTTTCCTATAAAAAGGATAACCAAATCAGTGGTGAACAAAAAATTATTTATAAATTTCAAGGTTTTGTCATGGGAATACAAATGAAAAAAAATAGTGTTTTTTTAAAACACAACCAAAGTAATTTTAAATTACATTAGATATTACATAATTATAATAATTTATTAGATAATACAAGATAACAACACAACTGTGAAGTTGGGACCCTCTCATATGAAATTTCCCAACAAATTCAGCAACCCAGTCATCACAAGTGACCGGCATGCTTTTAACGGTAATTTAACCTTGAACAATGGAATTAAGTAATTTACATATAAATTACCTCAAACTCATGAATCACCACACCATGCTTTTTGTTAGAACACAACAGATCCTGAACTGCCATCATGGTTTTATACAGCTTCTCATCTGATAAATCATCACCTACTGCATTATCTTTATTATTTTCATCATGGGAGTTGTCACCTTCAGCATGATCCAACACTTTAATGATTTTTGGCATACAGAGTTTCATATTTTTTATGGCCATTTCTTCCAAGCTGCAGATGTCTTCACTCAAATCTAACATTCTTGCACATTCTTGCAAAATCTGAATTGAAACAAAGCAATGCTTTATAAAATAAATAGTTATAATTTTTAATTCAAGCAGATTTGTCCGAGGCTGTTTACCATTTGCATAGAATTATAAAAAAGTGATTGGAATGGATGATGTGTAATGGTACTGGATTATTCAGAATGACTACAGCCACCTACCAAAACAAAACATAATTTTCAGTACTAAATTTAAATGCTTATGTTTATTATACTGAAAACATGTTCCAAAGAGCCTGGCAAGAGCTCTTTGTAAAAAATGGAACCGAATTTATCCATTGTTTGAACTAAAATTGAAACAGCTGAATAAGAATGGAAGTGTCCATCTTAATTTGGAATAATGTTTTTCAGCAGGATTAACTGTGTATCCTTTTTTATTTGTGACTGAAAATTTTGGCTTTTCCTACAGTATACCAGTAGACACATGTCAAAACAATCACCAAATTATACCAGTACAAGTTAATGATTAAATGATGCATTTGTCTTAAGCTGGTTAGTAATTTTTAAATATTTTAAGCTTATTGCAATCACTGTCCCCTTCTTGAAACCAATTATTAGTGATATAATATTTTTTGGAATATAACAGAAATACTATTGTCCCATGCAGCATTGTTTGTAATCTTTAATTCTTATAAGTAGAAATATTCATCACACTTTTTGTTTCTGGAACTTCAACTTAGGTATGCATTAGAACATTGAGACTATGTAAAATACTCCCAGAACATTTTATTTTCATCACTGTGGGGCATTGAATAATAAACTATCATGGGTCAAGTACTGTATTTTATTATGTTATTGCTAATGCAAGAAATACGGAGCAAATAAAAGTAAATTAATCAGTAAATTAATATGCCACTTTCTAATGATTACCAGTTTGAGCATGTCCCAAGTGTTTAAATGTTTTGGCAATCAGTCTCATCAAGGGCAACATTGTTATGCGACAGACACTCTTCTTTGTCAGTGACACTACTATTACCAGTGAAAGCAGCAAACTACTGGTTGGGAAGAATTGCCATTGGATAATAGCAATGTTGCCCTTGACAACCAGGCAGTTTGAATATCAACTATTGAAATGTTAGGTCGAGGATGGGCATTTAAACTTACCACATAAGGTAACTTTAAAGCTGGAAACTCATGGCATATCAAACCAACAGTCATGGTTTCTTCTGAAGTTATCCATTCCTTTCTTTTCAAAAACGTGCTTTCCATCAGTGATGAGATGATATTCTCATTAGGCCGTTCCTTCTCACACTCTGTTTTCATTTCTTTAATGATCCTTTGATACCCAACTGTATCCACTTGTTTGGTTACTGCTTGTGGTGTGGTTTTCCTCACATTCACGGTAGCCAGCTTCAGTGGGGTTATTTTTGCATGGCCAACAGAGGAACCAGAATCTCGTCTGGAATTCCGGAATGCTTGTTGCACTTGTAAAAGTAGTGACCCCTTCAAAAACATTTTACTATGTTACAATATATTGGATATCACGTCAGATTTAAAGCTCTCATATTCATAGGGAAACAATATCTTACACTCAGTAGAGCTTTCCAATATTGAACCCCTTTAAGAAGCTGTGGGATTTCAAACAAGAGGTGAGGGAGTCCCTCAACTCAAGACAAAAATTTTTGCAGCAGCACAATACTTTTATTTCCACTAAAAAAAACTTATCTGTTGCATTGAGTGCAAATTTGTCATTTTCCATGGCTATGATTTCCATGTTGATAAGCAGAATGATACGACTTTCCATGTATGACAAAGTTTCATTAGTTTATTTCCATTCCCAAATTAGAATTTCTTGAAGTCTTCATTTTGAAAGTTTTCCAAGGCAAGCTTTGCAGTATCATCCAGAGGTATTGTAACCTTAACCTGTGGGACTGACTCACTTGTTACCATCCTCTGGATGGTAGTGTATTTCCTGTTGATTCTAATGTTTATTGCATCTTTAGCTACTGAACTAACAAATTTAATTATAAAACATTTGTTGTTCTGGGCATAAATTTCTGAAACACTTGCTCTGATTATCCCTTCAAAGTATGTTGCAACTGTTCCTACTGTATTTTGAATCAGAGAAAACTATTAAAATTATATCCAATTATGGCTAGTATACTCACAAATCTTGTTCTTGGATTATCAGATGCACTGGTATTCGGATCCCTTAAATGTGGAAATTCTGTCCCCAACTTTTCTATGATGGCTATGTAATCTTCCGACCTGGGATAAGGGCAGAGGGCAGCATAAAATCTTACTGCCAGTCGTACCAAAATAACTCTTGCTTTATAGAAGGTGCCTGAATTGGGTTCATACTTCAGTGTTTTATAAACATCTGCAGGTATGTTGCCAGGAAGCTGCAGGTCTTTGGGTAGGTTATGATTTATCTGCTGCTTTCCGTCTGATGGTATGTTGCTCAACATGGGGTTCTTAGGAGGGGTGGTGTCTCTTTTCCGTTTTCGCACACTATAAGGTAATAGACTCTCTGAAGATGAACTGCTTGCTTCATCCATGGTTTGTATGTTGCCTGGCAGCTTTAGGATCTTGGAACAGGTACCATCCCTCTTGTGCTTTCTATCTCTGTAATTTTCTGGTGAAGATGTGCTTGAAACAGAGAGTGTAGTGGCTACACTATCCTTGTCACTGTCTTCGCTTTCACTGCTGCTTTCAGCAGCTGGTAGAGTGTCTCTCACAGCCTGTTGGTAAACCAAGCTTACACTGTTGACCAGTTACTGTATAAATGACACTGTATATCTAGGGCAACCACAAAATGGTGGTTTGGGGCAAACTTAGCTACAAGTTACATAGTGTAGAACACTTTATTCATACAAAGTTTTGTGTGTTCTAATTTTGCAAATTTTCATAAGCCAATTTTGTGAATGTTTATTACCACAATTTTAGGAAAACACTTTATAAGATATGTACTTAAATTTGCAATGTCATTTGGCCTTGTCTCACAAAACAGAAACCTCACAAGTTTCCTTGGCAAAAAGAAGAAAATGTAATTTCTATGGTGCAGACAAGAAAAATAAATTAAAATTTTTGATTTCTGTACCTTGGCTGGCATTCTTGGTGGCAAGGTATGGTTTCTGAAACTCTTTATTCCACTTCTCTTCTTCCTGCAGGCAAGAAAACAAACATTTAGAATCATTTTCTATCCTTTTATTAAGTAAAAACTCACTTTTGTCAGTGCTAAAGAGAGGCAACCACAGTCTGCACAAGGAAATTTTCTTTACAACTTTCCATCTAAAGCCACAGTTATATAAGCAACAAAACTGTCAAACTTGTGTTGCAACAAACACTATAATACTGTACGTGTTATTGTTAGATTGGTAAATTTTATAGGAATATTTTACACCCATGTAATTTTTTTAACTGTAAATAATCATGCAATTCTGCCTTAGAAGGCTGCCATGTGATTTTAAATAAAGTCACTTATCTATCTATCTTGTCTCCCAACAAAACTTGCTTCTTGTGCATGTTACAAGAAGTAGAACAAGTTTATACTTCTTGCAATACACATTTTTGTTGCGAGGTAGCAGATGTAAAACATGTAACATTGCTTTCCAACTCATCTCACAGCATTTGTTGCTAAACAAGTTGGATGGTTTGTTGCTATAGTATTACCATAGTAATGATGATTTAAAATTGATTGGTCTAAGTGAGTTTAAGCAACAGTTGGTCAGCATTCCAAAAAAGTTTTAATTGACAACTTTTTTTTGCTTCAGTAGAAAGGAACAATCATCATGCACTTTCACATCCAAGTGCACCTATTTCAACAGCTGAAAATATTCGTTCCACATACTAACTCAGACAGACGTTCCCTTCATGTTCTGACTACCCATGATGCAACGTTGAATGTGACGTCAAAAAATTTCTCAAACCAAGAACCCTCCTTGACTTTTTTTCCCGCCAATCGCTTTATCCGCTAATCTTTTGCATCTTCTCCTTAATTCTAAATGAAACGGTATTCAATTCTAGACATTTTCAAAAGTTTTTAGTTTTGACAGATTTTGCCAATAATGAAAGAAAAAATGAATGCGATATTAATTAATTCAGTTCAGCAAGTGTTCACTGATATCGGAAGCCAAGAATAGTGCAAAGACTGCGTTTTACACAGAAAACCTATCAAAACAAAAGTTACAAAAGTTTGATTAGCACAACTAATATTCAATATCGGCCAAATTTCGGGACTGTTGATGGAACAAACAAAAACGGAAAAACTAGCAGTTCACGAGTACTCACGACGGTCGTAGCGAAACTTTTCTTACCGTTTTGTTTTCGATTTCGACTCTTCTAGCGCCCGCAATAGCCTCTTCACCTCTTCGATCTGTTAAAGAGGTAATTTTTCATTTGAGCTGACTTTTTTAGAAATTAAAACAAGAGAGAAAACATACAACACAACCTACCTTCTCATCCACATCCATTGCGCTCCAAATGGTAGGCAAAATTATCATTTCGGCGGGAAAATATTGGAAACGAGGCTTTTAACATAAATTAACGCACTTTACAAGAACCCGCACAAGTATGCGGTCAGCAGTTTCTGCAACAGGGACTCAAAATGGCGGAGCAGATAAACAATCTCGAACGGCTTAAAGTTTGATCATTTTTGTAAAGTTAAACAAAAAGGCATATGGAAGACATAGAATACCACTTTTGCTCTATGTGTACATTCAAAGCCTTTACCCCCGAGCAACTTGTAAAACACACTGTCAGAGAGCACAAAAGCGATCCAAACTTTCGCGTTCATTGTAGTGTTTGTGGAGCTTCCTTTGACAAATGGCCATCTTTCCAGAAGCATGTTCAACGTAAGCATCGCGCTCTAGCACCTGACGTTGATGTACATGATCACATTGACAAAAATAATAAGCCGGGTGTTACAGAAAATATTTTGAATCCAGATCCAGCCCATCCTGGCACAAGTAATTTTGCTTCTTTTGAAGAAGAAATGCAATGGAATGCTGCAAAATATATACTGGTGTTGAAAGAAAAGCACTTGCTTACTCAAAGAGCTCTAAATGCGACTTTGGAATCGACGAAAGATCTTGTCAACCATGTTGTTGATGCAGTGAAACGCAAACTCTTAAATAAATTGGAAAGAAATGAAGTGAATATAAATGAAATTCTTGCAGAAGAAGATGATTGCCTTGGAGAAGGTGAAAATGGTATATTTGACACCTGCTTTCTCTTTGACCAACTGGACTCTGAGTACCTGCAAGCAAGATTCTTCAAAGAAAGGTTTCATCTTACGGTATGTATGTAAACCTCACCAACTCAGGCCTAGGAATTCAGTTGAATTTATGGTTTGTAAAAGACAAACCACTTTCTTGTTAAGATATTTTTTGTTGACTTGGTTTTGGCCCTCTTGCTCCTCAAACATACTTTTTTGTTTTATTTTACTGCATAGCTTTGGTGAAATGTTTCCTTATGCCAGTAACATTTTTTTATGCAATGCCAATGGTTTACATTTTGATGGACTGAAATGCCTGTTTGCGGTCTCTAATTATTTTAGCTATGTGATAAATAAAAGCACTCACTATTGAAAGAATTTTGCAAAGGAACTATTAACTATCAAGGTAAATGAGTTGTTATTTCATTTGAAACATCTTATTTGAATACACAGGAACCTCAACCTGTAAAACTTGGCAAGAAAAGAATTTGGAAAACTGTTCATACCAGCAGTGGTGATAAGAAAAGGGCAATTGAGGTTGATGCTGTTGGCTACATAGTTCCATTCTTGGAAAATTTGGAGGTCAGATATGTGATATATTGAAATATGTCGAAAACTGATTTCATAATAATAATAAATATAATAATAATAATGATAATAATAATAATAATAATATTAATATTAATAAGAAGAAGAATGATAATGATAATGGCCTTTACTTTAGCATTCTATTATTAAAATTCTGACTCAACCAAAGACCTGAAGTAAAGTTATGATACTTCGGTACCATGCTAAATTTGGCTCTGTACAAATAACTATTTTTGTATATACTGTAAATATTCTATTAAGTGCCCTGGGCACTTGTTTATTTTCTGACCTTCTAGGGGGGGGGGATGGGGGCTCAATAGAGAATGAGTGCTTCATCAAGTGTTTAGAATATGTATTGTTTCACTGGCATGTAGCTCATTTCTGAGCTAGATATTTTGTGTAGTTTGGTTTTATTTAAAGAAAGAAACTATGTGTCTTATCCCAGTTTCATTGCTATGGGATAAGTGTGGTATGTAGAGTTGATTGAAAAAATCACATTCACCAAGGAAATTCATAATTGCAATGCATTGTCATTTTATTTCATTTGTTGACGATATTTCTTACTAGTCAATGAACAATGCCAGTAATTCCTCTTTCAGCCATGTACATGACTAATACATTACATTGTTGTCATCATTGAGATTAATTTTTCTTTGGGTTGATTTTATCAAAGCCATTGGAAAAAATCTGTAACTGTTGCATAGGTTTAGCAACCAAACTTAAGAAGTTAGAATTTGTTAATAAAATAAATAATTTATTGCATAATTGTTTACAAAATTAAATATTTTTCACATATTTGCAGAACTTGCTTGCAAATGAAGAAGTTTTAGAAGAGGTGGAAAACCCACACCACAGTTGTGATGATGTCCTTAGAGATATTTGCGATGGTGAATTTGTCCGAAACCATCCCCTATTCTCTTTTGACCATAAAGCTTTGCAGATTATTGGGTACTATGATGATGTTGAAATCTGTAACCCCATAGGTTTCAAATCCAAGAAACACAAAATAGGTACTATGGGAAACATATATTGTATTCTGTGTAACTGTGTTTTGTCATTCCCTTATTAAAATAAAAACATCAAATTTATTAATAAATTTATTAATATAAGTTCATAGTTCTTTCGACATCAATCTTATTGTATTTTATCAAATTTGTATTTTTCAGGTGTTTTCTATTATACCCTTGGCAATTTACGACCTCAGTACCGTTCAACAATTAGGACCATACAGTTGTTGGCAATTGGAAAAACTATTGACATTAGAAATTTTGGAGTGGAAAAGATACTGAGGCCATTTGTGATGGCTGTCAACATTCTTGCTGGGGTGGGTTGTACATATAGTAAGATGTAATTACCATTATCAGTAACCATTTGTTTCCTTCATTGAAGGTTATAATTTACTCAATAGTCTTGTGAATGACTATCATTGCAGTTTTGAGCAGACAAAGAATTGTTAAGATACAGATATGCTTGGGCAATTTGATAACCTGCAGTCAGTGCACAGTTTTAAGTTTTAAACACCTTGAGTTGATAGTTTGTTGAATGTTCAATATCTTTATTCCTTTCTTACAGTATGTGTCAGTTTTTCAAAACTCTCTTTCTTTCAAGTTAAAGTGACTCAATTTGCCAAGCTGGTAAAGCACCTAGAGTTAATTCTGTTGATGAAGAATTCTGGCATTTTTTTGTTTCTGTCCACAGGATGAAGGTTATGCATTTCACCTGCGAAATGAAGATCACATATTCAGGGGAACTTTGTTGGCCTTCTGTGCAGACACACTCGGAAGCCATTTTATTGCTTGCTTTGTTGAGGGAGTTGGTTTTTCACTAAGAAAGTGCAGGAGCTGTTGGTGCATAAAGCAGGACATGAATTTCAAAGTGGGTCTTAGTTGAAGTATATCTGTAGTCAGTTCTATTAATTCTTGACTGGGAAACTATCAAACCAGTATGACAACTGATAAAGGGTTTCTAATTATCAAAAGATACTCATCATATAAAATAGAAATCAGAGGTAAAAAAGTACAGAGGAAGTTTTGAAAAAAAGCTGATCAGTTTTCAATAACATTTCCTGAAGACAGATTTGACCTGTGAATATTTACAGCCCCAACATTTACACCAACTGGGTTTAATTCAAAGACAAGTGACATGCTTTAAAGCCAAGCAGCTTTCTGTTTTTCCAAGTAAGACCAAGTGGCCCATGGAGCCAATGTTTATTTCTAGTTTCTGTTGTGTTAAGCAGATAGGAGTCAAGGAACTCCCCCTGCATGTGACATTAATCCATTGCAGATTAGCCCCCAGCAGAAGCTGGTACTCAGTTTACTCAATGGAAAATTGAGTTAACTTTTGCAGATAGAAGGTCACAAATACTGAGCCAGATTAAGGGATTGAACCCAAGACTTTGTGCTTGGAATGCAGAGATCTTCCCACTTGCACCAACCATGGGAGAACACTGATTTGTCTTTTGTAGTTCACAGAAGAAGAATTTGAAACAAGAGATTTGGACCAGCACCTGTATTTGTGTGAAATGGCCTCAGAACCAGGCATGGCTAAATTTGCAAAAACAACATTTGGAATCACTGGTTTGAGTATCCTTTCTGAAGTGCGGTATTTTGATGTCACCAAATGTTTCCCACATGATATTATGCATGTTCTTCATGAGGGTTTTTTGCCTTGTGAGATGAAACATTTATTGCGATATGTAATATCAGAAAAACGGTGGATAAAACTCACAGAGCTGAATCGGCGTATAGAAGATTTTGATTATGGGTATTTGGATGTAAGAAACAAGCCTTCCCCAATCGACAAAGGTATTTTAAAGCCTGAAAACAAGAAAGAGTTGAGACAGAGTGGTATGTAGTCTCATTTGTGTTGATGAGATCTTCTATATACTGTTAACAATTAATAATTATTCCCCAAGTGGAGGTGACTAGTGGTGGATATCTACCAAGCCAGTAGTTGATAGCCGGTAGTGGATATTTACCAAGCTGGATTCTGTAGTTTATAAATATGTCTATAGATCTATCACTACTAAAGCACTGGTACTGGCACAGACCATACATGACAAAGAGAGTACACTGACTTTGTGACCTTTCAGCTGCTGTAATTATTTAAGAAAGAAAGTTTTGTTTGAAACACAGAATAACAAAAAATTGCACAACATTTATTCCAAGAATAATGTTTGCTTACTTTGGATTGTTTTCATTAAGTTTTGTCAGTACAAAATCAAATTGTGCCATACATAGGTTGTCTGATTAATTGATAAATATAATTACAGTAAAGTTTTAGTTGCACAAAAGTGAAATAACTAATTTTCAATTCTTCTACACTATACCACACTTAAGCTGCACAGATGACATGTTTAGCATTTAGTCTTCCTTTCTTGATTGGAGATGTTGTTCCAAGAGATGACTGCCATTGGAAGTGTTTTCTACTTCTTCTGACTTTGACAAGCCTTTGTGGAAGTCATGAAATAAAGCAACAGCATGTACAACTACTGAGATTATTGATTGCTGAACACCACATCTTATTTAGAAGTGTTTACAGAGATGCTTCAATGATCCCAAAATCCCACTATATCGTGCATTTTCCAAATCAAATTTTAAGGTAAGATAGGCTGATTATTTTAAAGAATTTATAGGATACATTTTTTATTGACAATTTTGGAAAAAGACTATAACAGTTACTCCAATATTTCTGTCATTGAGATTAGATTTCAATATATTCAGATTGAAACAGCGCATCAATTTCCTTTTACTTACATTTCCATACGAGAGAGAATTGTTACTAAGTTGTACTCTAGATTTATTGTAAGTTTTTGTTTGCTACCAGCAATAATGAACTATATGCAAATGATAGTGTGGTTCGTGAGTCGATGATGTTCAGGAATGTGATTGCTGAACTCACCATTTCTGGTCAGTTGTTTGTGTTCATTTAGTCTTGGGTTAAGGTTTTGTCCTGTCTCTCCAATGTAGGATGCCGGGCAGTTGGAGGATTTAATTCTGTAGATCACTTCTGGTCTGTTATTAGGTTCACCTTTGCCCTTTACATTAGTCAGTAGATGTTGTAATGTAGTGATAGGTAGTCATAGGTAGTGATAGTCTGAGAGAGGAAATCAGATAATAAAATTGTCAACATTTGCAACATACATAGTCATTTGTGTTTGTCTAGGAACAGAATGGCTTCATTTGATATTACAGTATAAAGTTGCAGCAAATCTTTTTCCATTTGTTACAGAGAAATCCATCTTTCATCTGCTAGTTGCCAGTCGGTTCATCATGCTACTAGATATTTAATTTTTTATAAGAATTTTCTATTTTCTACAGATTTGGACCCCTCAGGCATCTTTGGTGTATGCGATTTGAAGCAAAAAATGCTTACTTCAAGTCCTTGCCAATGAAGAACTTCAAGAATGTGCCCTGGACTCTTGCTAAACGCCATCAGAGTTATATGTGCATGCAACTTCTTGGAACTCCAACAAGAGGTGCACCAAATTACTTGTGTCAAGGGGATGAAGTTGTTGAAGGTACATTAATCTTTTCAACTACTTTTAAATTTTTTTATAAAACGTTTATATTAAAGTTGTATAACCAGTAAGAAAAATTGAACTTTGTAATATGTTACATTCTGTACAGTTGAACATTCACAACAGATAATGATGATAATAATGAATTTATATAGCACATTTTCCATAAAATGCCAAATTTCTTTAATAGGTTTGGAACA
Organism: Palythoa caribaeorum; assembly: GCA_026546465.2. NCBI lineage: Eukaryota > Metazoa > Cnidaria > Anthozoa > Zoantharia > Sphenopidae > Palythoa > Palythoa caribaeorum. The sequence goes on along the minus strand of JAOCNB020037951.1, from coordinate 8,769 downwards.
TAAGAAGTTTTAAGGATAGAACAAAAAGTGTTTACTTACTAAAATACTATTAGAGAAGGAGGAGGCTATTAGAGTGTTAATTGTTCTCCAAAGATTTAGCTAGTTAGCTCTGAAGAGTGTTTAATTCAATTCCAGGAACAAGCATGTCACTTGAAGATCACCCAAACAGAGGCAAAATAAAAGCTGCATTGAATCTGAATAATGGACAAACAAAGACTGTGATGAGGTACATTGAATGGATCCTGATTAGTCTGGGGTTAACAAAATTTTACCCATTCAGATATTGCTAATTAAAGGAAAAAAATAATATAGAATTCTATGGCATTGCAGAATATGAGAAAATTGTTGAGAAAATGAGGCAAAACCATGCTCAGATATACATAAAACTGTGCAATTACAGACTCCAAACTGTGCGAATAATGCTCAAACCCTTCTGCTGGGAACCAGTCAAATAGCAGGATTCATTTGTGATTTCAAAATGTATATACAGTAACTAAACTAGCAATTTTAATGCAATAGTATTTGCATTCAGTTGTAATGATTGATAATTATGTTTTTACCAATTGCCAGTAAAGGCAAATTATTAGTAGTAGTATAACATTTTTGCTACTTAGTTTTAGAAAATGGCTCTGCAGCCAGACAAGCCAATATTATGTCAATGATATCTACTTTCTAATATAGAACATAGAAAATGAATGCCATACCTGTAAATCAATTAGCTTTTAGTTTTTAAAAATCTACTTTTAATATTCTAACGAAGTTCACAGCAGGGCTATGCAGACTTGTTGATAAATCCTTTTCTTCTGTAGTATAGAAAATTATAACTAGTTACCAGTATCGAAAGTATAGAAATTTCTCATTACAACAAGTGTCTGTTGAACATGTAACTTTTTTTCCAGTGCAGTGACATCTTTCTTGATCTTCTTTAAAATACATATAAACAACTTTTTCTTTCTGTTTAGCACAAACAGGGCGACTCTTATGGGAATCGAATACAGGACTGGTTGCTTTTTGAAGCTTGCTGACCTTGATGATCAGCAACTATACCCACAGTTTGCAGTGTTGAAGGACATACTGGTGGTAGAAGACATTAAGTTGCTTGTTGTACAACTGGTCAGAGTTGACGAATTCTTACACCACTATTTTGCCTACAGGATAAGTCATCTCCATAATGGGGATCAACAGGTCATTGTGATCACAGATCTCTCGCACAAGTTCCCAGTTTATGCAACGAAACTGCACCACCAGATTTTCTTGCAGATGAGAAATACCTATTGCATAGAACTTCATATCTAGATGATGAAAACTAATGCACATAATTTTAGATTCAGCAACAGTACCCAGATACCTTGTACCTATCATATTCTAAAACATTGTTGGACAATTGTGGTTGCTGAACTCAATGTTTGTTGAAAAATATGATTGTATATTCTGTATGATGGGGTTCATTCAGACTGGTGAACCTGTACTAGGCTGTAGGTTAAAGTGCTACTATGTTGGAAAAATAACATTTCAAGCTGTGGTCTGGGTTGAAAGATCTCATGTATCAAACAATATGGCATTAGCTGTTTTCAAGTCTTCCTTAATTCCAGAGTTATTGACATCCAGTCAAATTGCTGACACAACATTTGATGACATCATCCATTTGCAAATAATATAATTTTAGATTTTAATAAGTTACATCTCTAATATTTAATCAAAGGTAACAAACATTGATAAGGATATTAGGCTCTGACTGATATTCAAATTGACAATGCTGAGTAGTTGCTATGGCAACGAGCTTGGCTCTAGACCACTTTTTGCTTAAGTTCCTTTTGTTATGTTGGGTACCATTGTATGCTTGTTTTGTTTTTCTGTTACCCTTTTTATTTGCTTTCTTACCTTAAAGGAGTTTACATTGTTACATATCCTTCGCAAATTTCAGTAAATGCTTGTTAGATACGTATTCGCGCATCTCTGCATTCTTATATAAAGTAATATTTTTTGTTCTTTTGTTTTTTGGTTATAATAATAACAGTATAAGACAACAATGTTATTAATTCAAGATATAATAAAATTGCAATGATTAGAAACTGTGCGAAAAATTGTTGTGTAAATATAACTTGTTGTTTGGTTTTTAACACTGTTATTTACAAAGTTCTTTAATTTGTGATTCAACACCTGTGCTATACCGCATGCGTGTTATTTTTGAAACAGCACGCATTTTTGCATGTCATTTTAACACATAACACGCGTGCTGTCAGCAGTCTTACAAAATAACACGCGTGCTGCATGTCATTTTAACACATAACACGCGTGCTGTCAGCAGTCTTACAAAATAACACGCGTGCTGCGTGTCATTTTAACACATAACACGCGTGTTGTGTTCTCTTTTGAACAGTTCACACTTTTATTGCGTGCTGTTTTAACACACTACACGCGTGTTGTGTGTTCTTTTAACGCACAACACGTACTTCGGTGTGTTAATTTAACATGCTTGTTTTTACAGTGTAGGATTTAGATAACGTTTTTGTATTATCGTTTTGTTTTTAAATTGAACTCCTTGGTCAAAGAGAACCTAAGAGAACATGCTACACATGGCTGTAGTTGTAGTTAGCATTGTCTTGAATAATTTTTAGTGAAGACACGTAAAAACCATAACCAATCTACATCAAGGAATGAAAATTGCAACCTCCAAAACAACAAATTGCCTCAAAAACAACTCAGATTTGCACTTACTTTAAAAATCTTAAGAAAGGCATGTTTTCATACAACCACAATTTTAAAGTTTCACAAGGAGTATGCCCCTTGAACGCTCACGCTTGTGACACTCGCTTGCACCCCGTACAAAAAAGTCCTGCGTACGCAGGCCTGCAGTGAAATGCTTTATACTTACATTTTGGCCGAAGACTTTGTACTTTGAATATTGGGATCTAAGACATTGAGTCTTCTGTATGAAGTTTTTCTGTGATACAGCAGACCACCAGCTGTTTATGTTTCCATCTTTGTCGTATAAGGCACCTGAAACGTTTGGCAGAGAAAGTCATTTTTGAATGTTAGTCTTCGATTTTCGAGAGCGACAAGAATGTTGGTCAAAATGATAGGGTGATAGGGTATTTTGTGTTTTATTTTGAAGCCAGCATTTTTAAACAGTAATACAAACCTGATTACAGAAGCTGCATGCTGGCTGTTATTTGACTTTGTTTACCATTTGAAAAACAATATCTAAGTATCAAAATGTTAAAACGTTGTATTCTTAATTTATCATTGCTGCAAATCTGAAGTTCCATTTTGTTATAAAGTAACCCAAAGGAATAGGTCCGTTTTCATTGTCTGATTAAAACTCTTTTGTCAGTGGGTGATATCTGAGTTGTGAGATGTGGCTCAGTGGATAGAGAGACTCGATGATATCTGGAATGCGACATGTGAGCTGATGAAAATTACCAGTAATTCGATAAATCGGAAGCCCGGAGACGGTGTTCCAAACAAGATAGTATGGTAGAAATAACCCGAGAAAGTGGGGTTCTTTCGGCATATTTTATGAAAGTAAAGATCAGCCAATCCAATTTAAAGACGGCCTTATATTGGACTTCCGAAGGGAAAAGAAAAAAAACCCAAATGATTGCCTGGCGAAGATCAGCAGGGACTCAGTTGGACCAGAGAGGACTATCTCGGGCAGTTGTTGAGAAAAAGGCCAAGGTCCGACGGAGCTGGCGAGCTGTCGTATGGGCCATCTGCGCCCAATTCCACAAGATAACAAGTGATGCTGAAGATGTTGATAATAACGATCATAATGATACAATAACAACAACATATTTTATAAGCACTCAGATAACGTCGACGCATGACGACGACGACGATGATGATGATGATGATGATTATATATTATTATTATTATGATAATGATGATTATTGTTACTATGATAATGATATTGATATTATTATTATTATTATTATTATGATGATGATGATGATGATGATGATGATTGTGATGATCGTGATCATCATCATGATCTTGAAGTTTTACGTTGCAAGTTCATTGGCGTCAGGTTTTTTCATTGGCGATAAAACCATATAACATTTTTTTGAGAATTTTTCAGTTTGTTTTTAATTTTTTTTACTATTTGAAATCGTTTCTCGTATAATTCCTTTTATTTCTTATTGTTATATGTCTTACTTCTCTTTTGCCTCGGAGAACAATAATTTTCATAAATATTTTCTAGAGGAATTTCCTCTCTTTTTTTAAAGTCTTGCTAGGATTTCGCAAAATGTTTTACAAATAAATACGAATTTTGTGCCTGCAAAGTTACTTCATCTGAGCAGCGATCCTAAATACACGAAGATGTTAATTGTACCAAAACACACAGTTCGACATTTAAACTACGCGCCAACCAATCAGAATTCATGAAATTACAAAATTTTATTAGATGCATTCTGTCATATTATACATATCCTTACCGGAAGTATCAAAACCATGAGTTATTTCATGACCGATCACCATACCGATACCACCAAAATTTAAGTACCTAATGTAAAAAAAAAGACCATATGAGTTGAAAAAAACATGTACTCACTTAAATAAAAGAGAAAAATTAAACAATATAATTGATATGGATCGAAATACGAAACGACATAGTTGGAATGTCAACTTTTTTTACAACTCTTTAGTAGAAGAGTGCAATGTGGAGATTTAAACAACTAACAATTTCGAAAAATCAAATAGCTATACTTTAAAATTTTAACCATAGTTGCAACGACGTTTTAGCTAGGTTCAAGATTCTACCAACCAGTGAAGTACATTCCAGCCGTATCTGTATGGCAAATTCCAACAACAACAACAACTTTATTGTGCTCAAAAAAGTAATTACAAATAGTATTTCAATATAATTGGTTTATTTTTGCAGTTTATGAGAGCACAGACATTCAGAAATAGCAAAAGCTAGTCTTACTAAACGTCTGAGCCGAGCGGAGTAAATTACAGCTTATTCAAGTACTTCCACTGACTTACTTTCAGGATTCCAGAATCACATTTCACATCTTAAACTAAATTTTAATTATAGATTACAAATGGAAAAATACAATTGACTCTAGGTAACGCCAACGATGTAGATTCCAACAATTCTAGATTTGAGAAACGATTTGGATTCTGGCAGTTTGGATTCCATCTCAAATGGAACCTGGGAAACTGGACTGAATTGAATTCCAGATTCGACCATCTTGTCAACTGAATCCTGGCAATGTTGATTTTGGAAACCTGGAATACTGGACTAGATTCCAGAATTCATGGTAATAAAAAATCCATGCAAAAAAATACGTGATTCTTGACACCTGATTTTTTTGCAAGGGGTGAAACGAAATCCGATTTCATCCCAGAAGATTACTGGAGCTACAAATATGATCATTCCTTTACTTACTTGGGAAATGTGGGGTTGTAGAAAGGCGGCTGTAAGATTCCAGCAAGAAACACTAACGGATGAAAGTAAAAAAAAAAGAACTGTTCAAAAGATTTCTATAGATTGTAAAGCATTGAAGAAAGAGGTATGTGCACTAAAGATAGAATGTTGTCTATTTACGCACTGATTATAAACAAATATTTATCCCTTCGTATTTCCATAGTTTTAACACGTTTTGATAACCCATGCTTGCTGAAATTAACGTGGAGAGGCGTATTGCTGACGTGTGACGTAACTGAGACTGTGGGAAATGGGTGGTTGATGGATGGTTTTTTGATACGAGTAGTGAGGTAAAATGCAAGTATACTCTTTTTTTTTGGTTTTTTAAGAGCTTTTGATGGAGCAGAAAACGAGCAATATAGCATTCCTAGAAAATCGACTTTAAAAAATGCTCGCGTATCCGTCTCTCATGGGAATTCCCGCTGTTTTGATAGAAATTAACATAGCTCAACCAATTTCTTGACACGTCATCACATTTGTTTTGCAAGCTGTTACGAATGGATTGCATCTGGTAAATATTGTTTGTAAATGTTTTTTGAGCCATTTTTCACTGCTAGCATCATTAAGTCAGATTATGGTGGGTCGAGGCAAGCTCTTTAAAGAAACTAGGAGTGGAAAGTAAATTCACGCCGATCGCGAACCGCCAAAAGTTTTGGACAAGGCGGGCTGTGAGTGAATGTATTTTCCTGACCGTTCTGTTGTGGATTCCAGCATCTACTGAAGCATTCTAGGCACTACTAAAGATCCTAAGGGGCGCAAAAGTTTGTCAAAAGGTGTGGGTGACAGGACTTAAGTCTATGTATTCGCAAAATCGCTTTGATTAAATGGCTATCATTCGGCCCCCCAAAAACAGAAAAGACAATCATTGCATAACAATGTTCTTGACTGGAGATGATATTTCAATTGAGATATCAAAGGCAAAAATCGTTAGTTTTCGGCTAGAGTTCTTGAACGCGAAACTATAGCGCTCTATAATATTTGGGAGCTCGAGCAAGTTGGCAGTAGAGAACATTACCGGCTTCTTGTAGTTCTGTTAATTAATTTGAGAAGATTGCAATTTTTCAAATAATTAAGTTTCACAGTAGTTAATCACACTTTTGAAATTCATCTTTCTAGCTCGTTTTAATGTTCCCTTAAGACATTAATTTAGGGGGAAAACAAGGTGGTGACTATTTTCATTTGATGGAGATTAGGTGGATGCAAAAAAATAGTATCATTTTGTTTACCTAAATTAACACCTAGGGCGTTTTTTTTATTTTGGTTCCGTGAGGAGACCCTTTTCCTGTTAATGGTCTAGATATGTTTGATAAGAGACACTTATTCTAATGATGATTAATTTGTAAATATGATGCGTCTAATATGAAACAATCCTCTTTAAGAAAAACTACCGTGTCAGTCAATCAATCAATCAATGAACTGAATAATTAATCTATCTCTTTGCCTCTCCATTAAAAAAACGTGAGTTGGAAATTGACTTTTTTACCAATTTCTCCATCTATTATGTTTACAGCCAAAACTAAATTTAAGACTATAGGTTCTGTATACACATATAAATAGGACTCTGTGCTACCATTAACAAAACGTAAAACAAAATGTGAGCTGAAGTTAAAAGAAAGCAGAAAACTTAAGGCCTCACCTATTCGATTTTGTTTTGGAGAGTAGTAACCATTTACTTGTGAAGGACTAAGATGCCACCTGCAATGTTGAAACACGAGATACTGAGTAAAACAAAACAGTAACTAGACACTTACTGTATATATAACAAGTACAACGCTTATGATGAAAAAACTCTATACTAAATCTTATATTATCTTGCTCTGATTGGTAAGAAGCATGTTATGACAAAAAGACATTAGAATATGAGGGCAAAATATAATACGACAGCGTGGTTGGCGCAATGCTAAGATCTCTGCCTTCCAACCACAAGGTCATAGGTTCAAATCCCGGCTCAGCCTAGTGTTGAACTTTTTTGTGACCTTTCCGAAAAGATTTGTTTCAACTTTTCATCCTCACAGGGTCGGTAAAATGAGTACCAGATTAGGGCTCCGTCCAGGGGTAGTTGATGAGTCTCATCTGCTCAATACTACAGAAACCGGATATTGTAAGCATCAGCTCAAATAGGACATGTATTAATAGGCTCAATGACTTGTACATTTTTTTAAATTTCAAGCACTGCTAACGATTAAAATGTCTTGAATTATGTGTTAATGGAACTTTGCCCTATAGCTGTCCGAGCATTAATTCCTAAAAGCAGACATGAACACTTACTTGTCCTTATCCACTGCTTTTCCAAGCAAGTCCAGATTCTTTTTGCTGTAATACTTGGAAAGAGATAATGTATTCTTGAAAAAGTCTCCTGCAATTTGAAGCTGTAAAAAATAAAGATACCATTTTGAATGGCCAATTCAGTTATTGCGACAAGGATCAGTGAAACAAACAACCAAATTTTTTACTTACTCCACTATAATCAGCTGCCAGGAGTTCTGGATCCTTGATATACGGAGGATATCCTATGTCTTCTTTTATTGCTAACGCCTACAGAATTAGGAACAAATTTAAGTAATTTATGTTTATGTATTTTCTATTATACAACAAGTAACAAAAATACGTGAGTCTTAGTTGCTCATATTATACAGCTTGTAGTTGTACTCAAGGCAGGTAACGGTATAGGGATTTAAAATAAAGACAGAATCAAAGACAAAGTAAAAAGAGTACAGATAAGATCTGTTAGCTTACAGAGCTGGTATCATGGAAACCAACGGTGTGTCCCTTTTCTCCTGCCACTGTCTCGGATCTGATTGTGGATATTTATGGCTTAAAATACCAACGACAATAATATTTTTTTATCATACAAGAAGAAACATGATATGGGAAGTCTATGTCCTTAATAATAGAGACAACATAATAACACCCAATTGATGGCCAACAATACGGGGAAGAGGATAATGAGGAGGAGAATGCATGAGGAGGAGAATGTGGAGGAAATGATAGTAATTATTGTTTTCATTATCATTATCATCGTCATCATTCTGGCGGTAATAATCGCGATCATCGCTGTCGCCGTCGCGATCAACGTCGCCGTCACCGATGTCGTCGTCGTCTTCGTTGTCGTCGTCGTCATTGTCATCGTCATTGTCATTATTATTATTATTATTATTATTATTATTATTATTATTATTATTATTATTATTACAATTTCCTCAAATCTGATTGGCCCATTCTGAACTCTATTTTTCCCTAATCGCCTTGAAAAACTGTCTGATAACAAAACTCTGTTATCGGCTACTTGTTATCGGCTACCTGTTATCGGGACAGTTGAATGAACCAATCACAATCC
>JAOCNB020037864.1:0-13282 GCA_026546465.2 Palythoa caribaeorum | reverse complement strand
ATATACCTCGACGCTTCGCGTCTCGGTATATATCCACCGCTGTCCACCTCCCCTTCGGGGGATAGTTGTTCATTAAAGTTGCCTCCAGTGTAAGAGTGTAATTTACTTAGAGATTTCCGTCTTTTTGCTTGGTTTTCTGTGGCAAAAAGGCAAGCGAATTTCAACACAAATTTGCGGAAATTACCATTTCATCATTTTTATTATTTTCAAAGTCTATGGTTTCTTGTATGGAAGTGGCCGGATATCCCGAATTTATGATGGAGAGTTTAATGGACTTCACTTCTTTTTTCTAGTCCATGGCGATCGAAAACGTTTAGTTTTTAAAATATTGGATTTATCAGCTTTACCTACAGTTATATATATAAATTTTAACTCGGCGGAGTTATGACCATGATAAAGTTGTTCTTGTTTCCGAAAATTGATTCCAACCGACGTCAACAAAAGAACTTTTCTTTTCAAAGTATTTTTGTTTATTTTTGGTTGGAACCACTTTTGCCTTTGAATTCTAACCTTATTTTAGTATTATTATCGTTATATTTTGTGGAGTTTATTTCTTATTGTAGTGGATATAAGATTTAAAAACATGAAGAAATACAAATGCCTTGTCGATGGTATTTTCAAATCGAGATCAAAGTGATGCCTAGTTTTTATAAACGAAAGGTTTGCAGATGTAAGCGTTGGTCTAACAACTCGGATTCTTTCTGTTTTTATCTTAATAGGAATGTCCAGGTGGTGCAGATAGCCCATGCAATTTCCATGGAGAGTGCGATGTAAAAACGGGAAAATGTACGTGTGACTTGAATTGGAATGGTAATGAAGAATGCTCTAAATGTAGCAAAGGCTGGTTTGGTCGTTTCTGCTCCGTTGCTTACGTAGAAAAGAATGAAACGTCGGCTGATAAAGTATGCTCCGTTACTGAGAATGGACATGTCGCAGGCTTCGATGGTTCTTTTTTCTCTTTTTCCGCCGTTGGTGAATTTGTTATGATCAACTCAACAAATGTCCAAGCACAGATAAGACAGGTTCCTTGCGAGGGAAGCTCTGTGTGTATAAACGCTTTTGGGCTTAGAATTCGAAACTTACACATAAGTATACATGCACCCTACGAAAAAAATGAAAAGCCAATTGTTCATATCAATGGTGAACGATTCTATTCAGTTGGAGATCGCACAGAATCCATGCGTAGTTTAAATGTATCTATCTTGCCAACGTCATCATCAACATACAAACTTAAAGCATCAGACTATCTCTCAATCAAGGCTTCGTTCTATGATCGATATGTAATTTTAGAATCGATGGTAACAAATGATTTTTGCAGGCAAATCACTGGTTTGTGTGGATCCTGTACTGTAATGGTAGCCCCAGGCCAAAATACTACTCATGAAAATGGATCTTCTACAACAACACAGGAGGGTGTTACAATACTCGGTGGAATAACTACCAATGAGGTTGTTGACGGGAATCTGGACGAATACATCAAAAAGAAACTGGCAGTTTCACCTAGCAGTGAATCATCGGTGATCGTAATTGACGAAGCTAATAGAAAAGAAACACGAACCGTTTATGGAGGAGGACATACTTTGTACTTCAATTTCTCTGTGGTTGCTTCTAAAGCTGTACAAAACATATTTAACAGTGATACAGTAACGATTGAATTTTTAGTGAAATCCTGCAACCCTAGAGTTTGTGGTGGTCCAATAATTTCGTACACCTCAAGCGTTGCATTCTACATTTCTAATGAGATAACATTGAAGGTAGTTATAGGAATGCATGTGTACGACACTAGAATGTCAACAGAAGCAGATAAATGGAATCAAATTTCGGTCGTTGTTGTTCAGTCTAAACTGAAGATGTTTGTGTACTTGGTGAACTCAGTTGGAATAGTCAAATCAAAAGCTTTTGAACTTAAAGGTATTCCTTTCTTCGACGGTGGAACATTAGCTGTTGGACTCTGGCAACCACCTTCTGGTTCCCTAACAATTCAGCCAAAGAGTTTCTTTAGAGGGTATGTGGATGAGATGAGGGTGTGGAAAAAGACGCATGACTATGCTTTCGTAAAACAATCCTGGGGCTCTAACATACAACCAGGAATGCCTTCCTTGACAGGTCTTTGGAAATTTGACGAAGGAGAGGGAAACACTATCATGGATGTGATAAATGAAAATAACTTCATTTTTCCTAAGTACCCTATGCATGCACCAACATGGGTGTTCTCAGACGCACCTATAAAAGTCAACGTCAAGTCAAAGCAGTTGAAAAAGAATGATACTCTCAAAATAACCGCCAGGAAACATTGCGTTAAACTTCTCTATAAAGGCCCTGTTTACAGAGCCTGTTCAAAATTAGAAAGTGTTAATGTGACACTGAACTTTTACTATAGCGCTTGTGTGGAAACAGTTGTTTCGAGTGGAATCCTATCTCAGTCCATAGATGTTATAATAGCTGTTGCTGATTACTGTATGGCAGCCTTAGAACTGGATTACTGGCCTGCAAGGCTTTTATGCAATCATTTTCCTGGACAAAGATTTCCGTATTGGATAGGCACGAACTGTTCAACGCCATGTATCTTCGGCAAGGCATCCAAACAGAACATTGACGTATGTGAATGTGATCCAGGCTACTATGGTAAAAATTGCTCGAGTGCGTGTCCTGGAGGGAGTCAGAATACTTGTAACAAACATGGACTATGCCATCCAGAAACGGGGATGTGTGAATGCGAAATAAATTGGAGAGGGGACGAAGGCTGCACAAAATGTTCGAATTTGTGGATGGGAAAAAAATGTTCGCTTGCAATGTCTACGCTTCCATCTGTACGTCTAAAAGGCACTAGTAGTTTATTTATGGATGGCCACGTTACCACCCTGGATGGGGCTAGCTATTTCATTCGACTAACAGGAGAACACTATCTGTTAAAATCAGTTCACGTGGATGTGGTTGTTCAAGTACGTTTTGTAAGCTGCTTTAAAAAGTCTTCCTGTATCAGCTCTTTGGCTTTGCGAAACGGCTCCCATTCCTTGGTAATGCGGGGACCATATACCGCAAGACAAAATGTGTTCATTTGGGTAGATAACAAGATCGTTGATATTGAACGTAACGTGTTAGATCAAAAAATTTATGGATTTTCCATTTTGAAAGCTTCAACACATTTATATGTAATAAGAGGGCACTCTTTTGTTCTAAAGATCAGAGTATATGGTCTTTACTTTAACATCAACCTGCGAGCATCGGGTCTTGTATGCAAGGATTCTTATGGACTTCTTGGGGCATGTAATAGGAAATTTTTGGAACAGCACATTCCACCGGAATCGTGTTCTGACCAACATTTGCTATCCAAAAATTACTTTGGTGCAAAGCAAACAAACAGAGACGCTAATGTTGATATTAACACCTTGGCCAGCAAACTGACAGTGAGAGAGTGTAATAGCTTGTTTAATCACAGTTACAGATCAATGAGGGAAAAACGAAATGAAAACACGGGCTATGGACTATTTTTTGATCGAGTCGCTGTGGCCTCTTCACCAATTTTTCACGCATTCCGTAACGAGTACGTCACAATCCAGGTGATGATCAAGACCGTGCAGTTGGGAGTGGTTCTTTCCTACACAAACGTGAAAACATTCTTTATTACAAGTACAAGTGGGAACTACAGTATTTATTTTGGGACCAGTGTCTATCACACAAATATCCAGGCGAAATTAAATACATGGTGTCAGATTAACATCGTTTTCAAGAAATCTACGAGAGTTTTACAGTTCTATCATTTTAACTCAGACAGTTTGGTGCATAGGATTGACATCCATACTGGGGCCGACATTTTTGTTCCTGGGGGAACGCTTGCTTTAGCAGGATGGCAACCATCTCAAGATGGTACTGGAACTCAACCTATAACATTCTTTGTTGGTTTTATTGACGAAGTGCGTATCTGGACTCGTTTCTTTCACCCAGCTGTTATGTTAGAGACTTGGAAAAGACGTGTTGTTGCACAAACAGGTGATTTAGCCCACATGTGGATTTTTGCAGAGGGAGGAGGAGATTACACTCAAGACATTGTGGCCGGAGTAAAATTTAGTTTTGGAACAAAGCCGTGGAGGTCCCCCGAATGGCGTCTCTCAAATCTTAGACTGCAGGAACCGTTTTTCAGGAACAAACCATCATTTACATTTAGGAATAAAGATCTTAAAACTAGAGCGAATCAGTTTTGTGATGACACCTTACGATCGAAACAGTTTAACACCAACTGTCGCGGTCTCGGTCAAGGAGTTTTTGACTTTTACTTCAGGTCATGCCTACAAAGAATTTCTCAGACGGGGTCACTCTACCAATCACTGGACGTGATTGTTGCTTTTTCAGATTATTGTGAAGCTGTTTACGATCTTCCTACATGGCCCGCACAGTTCCTGTGTAACGCATTTCCTGGTGAGGGCTTTCCAGAGTGGTTCGGTACCAAGTGCGACAAGAAATGTACATTTGGAATTAGGATCTCTGAAAACGCTTGTGTTTGTGAAAACGGATACTGGGGAGAAGACTGCTCTCAAGCCTGTCCAGGGGGGACTTCCAAACCTTGTAATAATCATGGAGCATGTGACCGTGTGACCGGAAAGTGCCATTGTAGCGCAAACTGGAATGGGAATAGCAACTGCAGTCAGTGTACTGCAGGGTGGAGTGGAACTGATTGCTCAGTTGCCTTGACAATTCTTCCTCGTGGAAGGCCTGCATTTGCTTCTTCCACCCATGAAGCTGATTATACAACTTTTGATGGCTGCAGCTTTTCATTTGTTAGCGTAGGAATGTTTTATTTGTTAAAGTCGCAAACATTAAACTTTACTGCCCAAGTTCGTCAAGTACCATGTCAATTACAATCTGTGTGTATTAACGCTATAGCTGTCAAAATGTCAGAAAACGTTGTAATGTTTCATGCGCCTTACCAGGGTGGACAAAATCCAGTCATCTGGGTCAACAACAACTTTGTCAGTCTAACTGGCCTCGTAACAAATCTGGGTTCATCTGACAGCGATATCTACTTACAGCTGAACTCAAGACACTACTATACCATTTTCTGGAAGGGTAAAGTTGTAATAAACATCAGAGTTAACGGCAAGTTTCTCAGTTTTCAATTACACGTTGATACGTCCTACTGTTACAACTCTGTTGGAATTTTGGGATCTTGTGATGGCGATCCACAGAACGATTTTGGCACTGCTGCGGGACTTGTGTCCCCTCTTTTGAATACAACACAATTGAATATAAACCAGGAACGAACAATGGCATTCAGGGTGAACATCAGCAACAATTATTTTGTTCTTAATTTCAAGCAGTACCACGAATTCGAAGTTCCAACAGGAAGCGGTTACGCACTGTTTTTCAACAAAACTGGCGCAGCATCATTACCTTTGTCGTATGCATTTCCTAACGGAAGTAACATTACTCTGGAACTATTGTTGAAACCACATCAGTTGGTAGGAACAGTTTTGTCGTATGTGACTGAAACAACGTTTGCCATCACTATTAACAGCACAATTATAATCAACTACGGATCAGAAGAATTTGATACTGAAGTCAAGATTGAAGTTGGTTTTTGGTGTCAAGTATCTCTCGTATGGTACCACAGGACGAAGGTGTTAGAGTTTTACTACTTTGGTACGAATAACACTATCCAAAGAAGAAAATTTACTATGCCCCAAGACATATTTAAATCAGGTGGAATTATTGTCCTTGGCCAGTGGGATCCTTCACCAGGAGACACCGAGTCTCGTATGGACGTGTCGTTTGTAGGTTTAATTGATCAGCTACGTGTATGGAAACGGGCATTTGACCCAGTATTGATTCAGCAAAATTGGAAAATGAATGTTCTTCCCTCCCATTCACATGTATCAGCTTTGTGGAAATTCACTGAAGGAGAAACAGTTATTGTACTTAACCTAGTCACCAACGAACATATTTTCATCCCGCACAAACCTTGGAACAAACCCAGATGGGTGTACTCAGATGCAAATATCCAAGCAAACTACACCTCTCTAAGCAAGCCGTTTGAGTTGTCGTTTTCCAACAAGCAATTACAAACTAAGGCTGCGTCACATTGCTTCCAGCTGTTTTATGAAGGCCCTTTGAATTTACATTGTACACGTCTGTCGGCACTGCGTGACTTCAGTTATCTTCTTTGCTTGGAAGACATTGCGAGCAAAGGAAATGTAAGTGCTGCAGTTACATCGGTGATTTCATTTTCAGATTACTGTCAAACTGCCTTGAATTTAACCACGTGGCCTGCTCAAAAGCTCTGTAACGAATTTCCAGGGGCTGCATTTCCTTTATGGATTGGCAGCAATTGCGAAAGTAGATGTATATTTGGATCTGTATCTATTTACGAACCGGAAAAATGTGTCTGTGATAAAGGTTACTGGAGTGATGACTGTTCCAAACTTTGCCCTGGAGGTATACTAAACACTTGTAACTCGCATGGGCGATGTGAGAAAGAAAGTGGGCGATGTCATTGTGAGGTGAACTGGAGAGGGGATCAGAACTGTTCTAGATGCACATCAGGATGGCATGGAACCAGCTGCCAGTTTGCGATAGCTGAGTTTAAACCCCAGACAGTATTCTTTGCTTCCCTTGGACGTTTTGGATTTTATAACACTTTCTCTGACGTAAGTTTTTTCTATCGCGCTTACGGTGAATTTTTTGTGATCAAAACAAAACTTGATAACTTCCAGTTGCAGATTCGCCGAACATCTTGCGGGTATCACAATACATCTGTGGCTTTATGTACTACTGCGATTGCATTTCGTTACAAAAACGTTACAGTGACAATAAGAGCACCGTTATCAACCCGTCAAACGAACACAATCGTACCACCTCTAGTCTGGCTTAATGGGAAAGCTATTAGGATTGGACACTTCACTTTTTTGTCAATGTACTTCACTATGATTCGTGTGTCAAGTTTCACTTATCACATCAGTGGTAATGACGGAATTAAATTTGTTCTTAATGTCGATCGAAGTATCGAAACGCTGGTACAGTTACCACGCCAATACTGCGAGAATTCCACTGGTCTTCTTGGCCGATGCAAAGAATACGGCTTGGTATTGAATGGAACAAATATTGATGACTATTTTGACAAATTGGCTTTACGCTCAGCTGTAGCTCTCAACGACAGCTTATTTGTGTACAACCTTTCTTACAAGGAACATCGCTCTATTACAGGGGGAGGTTTTTGTTTACTATTTGAAGACAGTTTTGTACGATCCCAGCCAATGTACTTTGCAAAAAATAACATTCTGACTACGGAAATCCTAGTGAAGACACAAAAATACGGAGGAGTTATCCTGGCTTTTTCCCACAAAAACACTTTTGCTGTTACCAATGAGCGTACAATAAAGATCATCTATGGAAACAAGGTTTTCAATACCGGAATTAAAAATGAAATTGGAAAATGGAATCAGATCACTTTAGTTTATAAGCGTTTCGTCGGTGTACTGCAGTTTTATCATTTTACCTCCTTTGGTCGCTTGTCCATCAGAGTGGTGCAGTTAGACAATGAAGTGTTTGCAGATGGCGGCGTGTTGAGTCTGGGTCAGTGGCAATCATCATCACTTCAAGGTATATCGCCATCTTCCACCTTCTTTGGAGAGATAGACGAGGTACGCATTTGGAAAAGACCAACAAACGTGGACTTAATTCGCACAAGCTGGAGAATAAACGTGCAATCAGACGTGTACCCTGACCTACTTCACCTTTGGAAATTCAATCAGCCAGAACAGTTAGTAGTGAAAGACTTGGTTTCTAATAAACATCTTTATGTGGTGAAATTTCATGAACCACGCTGGACTTTCTCTGATGCTGATATTCCAGTCCCTACTGTTAATAGCAAATTTCCAGACCTGACAGAACAGCTGAAAGCAGAATCCCGATGCTTTTCTTTGATACTTTCTGGCCCTCTGTACAACAAGTGTAAAAACATTGGAGTCGAAGTTGCTCAGTTTTACTACAGTATCTGTCTAAATAATGTTGCGATCTCCAGAGAGCTGAACTGGGCATCCTATGCTGTGTTTTCTTATGGAGATTATTGCCAAACTGAACTTAAACTCGAAGTGTGGCCAGGTAAAGATTTGTGCCATTATTTCACTGAGATTTGGTTTCCTTGGATAGGAAGTCGTTGCGAACAGCAATGTGTTTTTGGTCGAGCTGTGGCTGCACCAAACGCTTCAGGAGAGGTTGTGTGTGCGTGCGAAAAAGGATATTGGGGAGATACCTGTTCCAACTTGTGCCCAGGTGGACTGTGGAACGTGTGTAATGGACATGGAGCGTGTGATCCTGTCAGTGGGATCTGTCACTGTGAACCTCATTGGAAGGGAAACACTACCCGAGAAGATGGAACGAAGTTTCCTGCTTGCAGCATTTGTACTCGTGGCTGGACGGGTTCTGATTGTTCCATCGCAACTGATTTTGTGTATCAGAACCGCACCAGTCCTAGCATGGCAATAGCATTTGGTGATCCGCATTTCACAGCTGCAGAAAGTTCAACCTATCATTTTTCTGTTCCTGGCACTTTTAGACTGTTCACCACAGACGAGGTAAAACTCCAAATTGTTCAAGTTCCATGTAGTAACAAGATTTCGTGCAGACAGATCAAGGAAATTGCAATAAAAGCCTCTGAATTGGTGTTGTCATTCAGTCTTACAAACGGCTCTAGCCTTAAAGCTACTGTTGTGGATAGTATGAGAAAAGTAACACCGGTTATGGACAAGTCCCAAGAATGGAAACCCGTTGGGGAAAGTGTGCGTTATCGATGGCTAACGTTGAATGTATTCGAAGCTGCTTTTGCGGGAGACACAAAAATAATCCTTTTGTTTTACAACGGTAAAATTGGTTGTGCGATTGAGACACCGCGATCAAAATTAAACGGAACTTTAGGACTTTCTGGATATCAAGTAACAAAGCTCCTGAAAAGTTCGGAAAATAGGACAGGAAACAAGGATATGATAGTGAACACCGTTGGTCAGGATGAGATCGATAAGTTAAATGATTTACAATCAAAACTACAAGAAAAAGAAAGTTTTCTTCAAAACAAAAGGGAAAATCGTTTTACCGGTGCAGGCTACATGCTTGATATGGCTGCCTCCTGGCTGATATTCAAGGGTCAACCTTCCTTGCCATTCCTGACCGAGTTAACACTAGAATTCTGGGTCTGTTTAGTTACGGAAGGCGAAGATGTGTCTCGACTATGCGTTCCCGGCAATCATTCAATTGACATCGATTCTGTGGCGGTAAAAGGAAAGCATGGTTTGATATCAGTATCTATGCAAGCTGGCGCCTTAGCGTTGGTATACGACAAGGGGATCAACGTTTACTGGAGTGACTACAAGTTTAATACAGGAATCACGTTGAAAGTTGGCTCGTGGACACATGTTGCACTCTCGTGGCGAAGTAGCGATGGGCGTGTTCAAGTGTTTGTAGATGCAAGAGGTGTTGTTACCTCGTCAACGCGGTATAACTTCCAAACTGGGAAACACATTTCCCTGACGGGATCAGTAGTTCTTGGCCGTTACTTTCTAAAATCTAACCCGATTCAAGGATTCGATATGATTGGAAGCTTGGACGAGCTGCGTATGTGGCAATATACAAAGAATGCCAAAGAGATCAAAATGTTAAAAGATGTAAAATTTGATTACTACCTACCAGGCCTCGTGTTATCATTACCCCTGGATGAAGGATATGGCCATAAAGCTGAAGCTTCCATCTATTATCCCATACCTGTCATACCAAATGGCGTTAACCCGCCTTCAAACCGCAAATATCAAGTTCCGGCTACATTCTTTGCACGACCAGAAGAAAATACTCCGCGATGGCTGCCATCCGGTGCACCTTTAAAGCCCTTAACTAACTACACTTTACGATTTAATAACAATAGTCTCGAATTTGAAGCTAGAGCAACCTGTTACAATTGGTTCTACCGTCAACCATTGGAAAAATATTGCAGCAGTAACTTGTCGGCACTGGCATTGTTCTACTATGAATCCTGTCTAATCGACATTGCTAACTCAGAACGCATTGAAAACTACAAGCTGTCTGTAAGTCTCTTCGCTCTGTATTGTCAGAAAGTGCTAAATGTTGAAGCATGTTTACTCCATGGAACGTACGATCCTTTTCCCAAGTGTAGTAAAAAACCCGATGAGATGATCACAACACAGGGCATCATAATCATTTGTACAGCAGTTGCAGCGTTTGTGTTTATGTCGTGTATCATTTGCTTTGCGGTCGTAACAGTTAGAAGACGAAGGAAAAGGGACACAAAGCCTAGGAAACTCTCGGATTATGTTCCTGAGCCAGGAGATAAAACCGCTTATACGCTGGAAGCTGCGGATGATATCAGTTCTTCTGATGGGGCTGGTGATGAGTTGCACGGACCCTTAAATTTGAGCGATGAACAAGGTAAGTGCTTTAGGTAAAGGTCAACACAGCACCGCCTCAGTACCAACACGGGAGCGACACGAAACTTATCCAAACACCTAGGGCCCGTTGATAATTCTACCACTTACTTGTGACGATACAATCGTGGAATAGTTGTTTGTCCCAGTTATTACACCCACACAATACCGACACAACACCGACAAATGACCGATAAATACCGACACACCAACAGCTTATTAGCAACGGACTTACAATAAAGTTTGCATCAAACACACGACCGAGAAAAGATAGGTACACGGCCGACACGGTTTTCAAAACATCGCGGTGCGGATTCTTCGCTTCACCAAGTCCTTCATACGTGCCCGTTCCTAAAAACACGTTAATATCCACAAATGTTGCCATATTGTTGAGCTATTGAAGTTTTGTAATCAAAAAAATATTTTTGCACAAAATAAGAAAGCGTCAGGCGGGCGAAATATTTCAATCACGAATTGGAATTTGTTTGAACGTGTTCGTTTTACTTACCTTATTATAGGAATTAACGCTCCATGAAATTAAGGTATTAGAAACGAACGCGACTTAAATTAACGCGAATTTAATGGAAAATAACTTTCAAATATAAAAGATTAACGCGAAAGAGGTAGAATTTCACAATAAAGGAAATTAACGCGAGAAAGACATTATGTTGACGATTGGCCAAAATCAAAGGAGAAAATAATGACATCATTTCTGACAGCGACAACGATGAAGATGAACTCGAATATTGTAAACCTTCGCCTTAAATTTTGTGAAAGATGAAAAATAAAGAGTAAATGGAAAGAAAGAAAGCTTTTAGTTAACGTTTTTAGGTGTTAAGAATATCGGGACAGGTTAAAATACTAGAAATTATGAGCGGGGAAATTAACGGCGCACTTAATGTTGCGGAAATTAACGCTCAACAAAATTAAAGCGACTTAATAAATAAATCGGCCTTGCTAATCGCAGTCTTTGCAGCCAGGGGCTGAATTACGAGGACGCGGCTCAATTTTAACGATTCGCGTTAATTTTATGGAGCGTTAATTTCCTATAATAAAGTAACCTTGGGGAATCAAACATATAGAGTGAAACTAAGGCTTGTTTTTGAGTCAGTGAAAAAAAAACACACTGACTCAGGTGAGACTCCAACCCCAAGTCTTCAATCCCACCAGCGAGTCGGTGATTGTTTCACTGACTCGAAAACAAGCGTTGGTTTCACTTGATAGGCGGATGTTTTCTGACGTCATTGTTTACATTTTGCTTCATTTGCATACAACTGTAGGTAGAGAAAAAACCAAAGTAAAAAGGAATTGAGTTTAAAACATGAGAAAGGCAAAGAAAGTGAGGTTAGCTACCCAAATTTGGTTTTGTATATACAGTTTCACAGATGATATCGGTGTCCAAAAAACGCAGAACCACTGGGTGACAAAACCGTTAATGAGTTCTTACATTCTTTGTAAATATTTAAATACGCATCACAAGAACAGTATTTAACTTATCGGTCTTGTTTCCTTCAGAAGAAGTTTCTATTCCAAAGCATTTTCAATATTCAGAACTTCCTAATTTGTATCTCAGTTAGAAAGAAATGCATGTATGCCAATGAAGCAAATAATGTGAACAAAGATTGACCAAAAAGCGAAGCTCCCGCGGAGCACGATACCTTAGAAGAAATGGTAAATCTATCGAGTTCAGTTTGGATGGCATCCACATTTCTGTGCGTGTCCCTACCACAGGGAACCCAGAGCTCCGCTTTTAGGCAGTACCTAAATCTATATATTATATGTCGTTTTACAGTATTTGTATGAGAAGCATGACGTCACATTTATTGACGCTGAAACTTCTTTTTCAACAGACAAGACAAGGCGGAAAGCACTGGCAACGTTTGGTGAAAAACCAGGCTTGTCGTCTGCAAAACAAGATTTGAAGTTGCAATCACAACCAAGCACAGAGTTGACCCCACTGAAATCGCCTGGTGCCATGGTGACAGACAAATACGCCGAGTATTCAGGAATTTCTCATTATGGCGTGGCGGAGAATGATGATGATGATTATGACGATGTTAACGAAAGCTGTCTTTAGAATGATTTTAGATTGATGAGCTTGACAAACTGAATTTTATTTCATTTATCTTTAGTTTTACCGCTAAGTATAAACTGTGGTGAAATCTGGGTATAGATTACTTTAAACTGTGCACCAGCTGTTAAACTCTAAGGAGATTTCTAAGAGTTTCTGACATTGTTTACTTGATTAGATTTTGCAGAAAGCTATAACAAGCAGATGCAATATCAAGTTGAGTTTTTGTAGCGATTACTTTTTAAGAAAATGATTTTTTAAATACATTCATTTTTGCATGAAGTTTATCCGGCATAAAGATTTTATTGCACAGACCAAAACTTTGAAAGAAATGACGGATTTACCGAAAACTTTTTAACGATGACTGCCCGGAGTGTAATTTTTTATCATTTGATCAAATAGCTTTTGAACACAGGAATAACAGTTTTATTGCAATACAATTTTAATAATAGCAGCACATATGCAATGTAGTGATAAATGACTGAGTTATGTTGAGTTACAGGGTTTTCAATTAGAATCTAAGAAGGTGGCAAACGTTGAGGAATAACCACGGATAGCAGTCAACTCTTGCCAATGGCATGAGCCAAAATATTTTGTGTAGGGACTTCTGTGAGCTTGATCGCAGATTTTTAAAACATAAACCAGTCTCGTAATGCATTTTCTTGCTTTCTGGAGCAAGTATATCATATAAGGTATTTTGACTTTACACAGGCATCTTTAACCCTTACAGCCCCAGGCAAATTATCAACCTCCAACTTCTCCTTACATAACTCAAACAAAACAATAGAAC
>JAOCNB020037762.1:0-13285 GCA_026546465.2 Palythoa caribaeorum | reverse complement strand
TCCTTGTTGCTCTCGTCCGCGCGTTTATTTCCTCTTCCCAGTTTCCCATATGATGAACGCGCTCGGATTCTAGATCTTCAGGCGAAGGAAGAGACTGTTTTGCAGTCTATTCTTATATCTTATAAAGTTGTTAGTGTTAAAGACAATGCGGGTAGTCTTCTTAATTCTTTCTCTGTATATCTCAGTTTAGGATATCATCCAACAGTCACATTTTAAACAGTATTCTACAGAACTGCCAGCAGTTTCCCGATCTTTACTCCTTTCTCCCGGCGTCCACGCAAAGACCTGAAATCTACCGTTTTTAAGAGTTAAACAAAAAGCGAAAAAAGAGTGAATTATATTTCGTTCCTATACTTCACCAATCGATCGCATGCTGCACACTCGTTGCACGTGGAGTCTGGGGACGACGTTCCTCGATTTCATGCATTGCATGCTGGGACACAGTCTGAGCCATGATCCTCTGTTGGTAAGGCGTTGTTTGAAATCTTTTAGGTTGTCTTTGAGGAACATGTTCTAAAATCTCCAGTTGTTTTCACTGATTTCCAGATTTTTTGCACTCTTTCTCCAGATTTTCAGCTCTGAGTAAGGGTTTGATATCGTGGTTCTGAGTCTTTATCGGACACTGACAAACGTGAGAGTAGAATCCAGGTGGACTGGGGAAAGGGGCAGCGCGGGCCGCGCGGCCGGGAGGAATTGAAGGGTAGGGGAGGGGGTAGGAGGGTGGTTGCTGTAGCCCGTCTCTATAGATGAACTATCAAAATTTATACTAAAGCAATTCTCCCCTCCATTTTCGATAGACTGAATCCTCCTGGCTTATTTGAGATTTTTTATCTGTTCAGTTTGATTTCATAGAACATCATTCGGTTCACTGTTCAGTGGCGGTCGCTTCATTTTTCAGACGAACTTACGTGACGGCGGAGAACTTTTTACAAAGCTATATGTAATTAACTTTTGGGAGTTACTAATTATTTTAAGTGATCGTGTATTTTGTTTTAAAAAAAGAAATCCAATTGATCGCTTTTAAGTTCCACAAAAGGCCCAGTTTCCAACTGTGAACATATTGTTTTGTTAAAGGAATCATTAATCAAACGTTTTATTAACAGGCCCTTATATTCAGAACAGCTAGTAGTCCGTGCGTTTTAAGAATTCGGAAAAAATTACCGACTATTAGTGCTATATTAGTGTTATAAAACTTAAATTGTGTTTGAAAAACTCTTTTGCAAACTGAAACAGAGGGTGCATGATGAGTGATTTCTACTGCTCGGTTCTGGCTGAAACATTCTTGTACCGACACGCACTGATAACTTTTTTTCAAGTTGGTAGCAAAATTATATTCAATACAAAACTCATGAACGTGACCTTTGGAGTGTATTTATTGTTCCGTACCGAGAGCACACTTTAGAAACACTTCCAGAGTCACGAAACTGTGAAGAGAGGCCAAGGTAAGCTAAGGTGGGAAAATTGTTTTTCTCCTTTGACTTTGTAATTGCAGACTGTTTAGAAAATACACGTTTTTTTATAAGAACCAGTAAATTTTTGCCGAAGCTCACAAGTTTGTTCTTAATCTTTTGGCGACTTCAGCCTCAAGTTGTTCTGAAATTGTTCTTATTTCTGTGAGCGGTTTTTATTGAAGAAAAAGCAAAATAAAACCAAGTATTAGAAAACGAAACGCCTTGCGCCACAAATGTATTGTACGGCTGAATTTAGAGGCGAATAATTAACTACCTTCATTGTTTGTTGATCAGTCTTAACAGTCAATCTTTTTATGTAAAGTTTTAGTCATTTTGCTACCACAAAAACTGTCCTAGTTTTCAAGCCTCAGCCTGAGCTTGTTCTTAAATTGTTCTCAAATTTTGGCAAATTTGAGCCTCGTTGTTCTTATAAAGTTGTTCTTATAAAAAAGCGTATACTAGTCTGAACAATAACAGCACTTGCCCCTTCATAAAATAATCTATTGGCCAAAGGCAAATTAAAAAAAAAAACTAAATAAGGAAAATTACAAATCAAATTGTTTAATAACCCGACGAGTGCTTGGCTCACCCAAAAAAATATTGGTTACGGAGCATGAGATTTAAAACCTTTGAAACAACAGCACTTAAAAATTTAAATTGTGAAGTCTTGAAGAAAAACCAACTTTTGATGGAGTTCTGGTGATTAACTCCCCTTTTAGCAAGATTACAGCAACTGTAATGGCAACTGATTGAGTTCAATTTGCATAAAGATACCAGAGAGGTTCGGTTTGATAAGAAGGCTCTTTCATGACTTGTGCATGTATAATCATGTAACCTTGAGGCAGAAGACATTTTGTCTCCAAAGAACAAAATATTGTGCTATATCAATATATGATATATTTTTACTGTGCTAATAATTGAAAATTGTTGAAAAGAGATTCTATAATGAAGTTATAGAGGTAATTCTTAATTAGAAAATTTAGATGTAATATAAGAAATCTAAGCTACTGCAAAAAAGACAAAAAAAGAGTCTGACAAATATTTCAGGACTTCTAAAGGATTCGAACCCATGACCTCTGCGTGCGAGTACCTGTCAGTAAGGTTTATATAGACCAGGAAAACACGCACTGATGGAAAGGACAGGGAAGGAATTAGTTCCGAGTATTTAAAATCAGTCACTGCTCCCACTGACACAAACAAAACATGACTGATCAGCTATACTAATTTCTTCCGAAGCCACTTGGAATTAAACTGCTAAGATGCCGTGATTTGTTTTTTTTTTTTATCCTCCTTCATGTTGGCATGTTCATGTTCCAATTCTGTACGAACTGCCGAACGTACCTGAACTTCATTAAATTTTTAGAAGCAGATATGGAACAGAAAGTAAGTAAATAAATTATAAAAAAATCGATAAGATATTCTGGTGTGTAAGTAACGATACCAATTTTTTACATTTTCTTATACAAGAGAACATAGTTGAGAAACGCAAAGAAAGTTCGTTAGCTAATACAAAACCGCCGGAAAGCTCCGATGGTCTTTTTTCTATATTACTTCCCGCCTTCGTCTATTTGAGGCTCAAGTAGATTGATAATTACATAGTCATTTGAAGTAGCATTAACACCTTTGTTTCGCAAAACTTCGAGCAGGGAAAACCCTAAAATCCCATGGGACAACGCGCGCCAATCAATACAAGGCGCTGCCTCTACTCCAAAGTTCACGGCCACTGAACTTTCTCAAAAATAGAACTAAAACCGATATTTTGTTTTGTGTATGAGTGATATTAGCCTTGCTGTTCCTGTCAGTTTGTTCGAGAGGCTTACAGAAAGATAGAAAGTTTTGCATTTGTATTCCTTAATAATTTTAATATACGGCCCCAAAACAATCGATCGGCTTTGTAATCTTTTATATATTTGTGTCTAGTTTAAAAGTTTTAATTTATCGATCCCATATTTATCCATGACTTGATAACACAATAAAATAAAACTTGTCTTTAGGCTCTAGTTACACATTAAATCGTAAATTTATAAAAACTCTCTCTTTATCAGCTTGTGTTCGAACTTATGAATGTTATTGTTACATGTCGTTTCTTCAAAAAAATCAAAAAAGTTTCAGTTCAAGTTTTGTTTTAGGAGACAGCAAATTTCTCTCGCTAAAGAATTCAACCCGGGCATCTGCGATTACAAACCTTTCTCAAACACAAGGAAATAATAAACAAGACTGGCATCAAATTTAAAACTAAGCTAACGTACTTTATGGTTAAAAGACCTCGCAACACCAAGGGTACCTACTGGTTGAGTAATAATGATATGCTAATGAAGATTTGTTAGAACGGATTTTTTATTGCCCAACTGAATTTGAAAACAATCACTGAAACGGCATTGATTGCAAATATTTTAAAAATAACGACTAATGCTTCCGAAAGGAAAGACTAAATTAACAAAAAAAGCGTTCACTAACTTAATCTCAAGCAAGATCCTTTTAAACGTGTAAAATTTATTTTCCTCTCGTTTCAGAGGGAGTTTTTAAAAAGTTTTTTACTCATTTTATTCTGAGCTGTTGATAGCAACTTAAACGCTGTGTAATATGATGTAATTATCGATTGCAAAATATTTTGACACTAAAACAATCAGTTATTGAATGCCAAATGAACAATGTTCTTCCTTTCAGACAACGGTTTAAAATCGATCTGGTACATAAGAGTTAGTTGGCTTTCTTTAAAGCACTCTCCAGTTGTATATAATCTAATTTCCTCTTCGAAATATTCCATCGTGATTACTTTTATCAGATTACTAAAACTAAGATTCCAGTGAATCTATATTTAACTGTTTAGTTCTTTCCTGAGCGGGCCAGGTACAATTAGTTATTGTTGGAATAATAAACTAAACAAATTTAAAAAATTCCAGGATGCATATGTAAACAAGGGGTTTACGATTTGCGTTATCGTTCAATGCACACTTCAAACTAAAAATATTCACATAATTGAGTGTAGGCCAGAACTTATTTCTTCTTTGGGTGGTCTTTACTGAATTCAATTACAAAAGAACTACAGGAATTCGACTTGCAGGAAAATTTTTCTAAACAGAAAGTATCCGTTGCGCAATATTTCACTATAAACATGCTCAATATCCGATTACTTGTAAAAAGACTATCATGTCAGAGTGGAAACTAAAACAATTCCACTTGCGTGCACTGAGGTACTAAAGTATAGACCATACTAGTATAGATTTCGGTTTGGTCAGAAAGACCACAGGAGATGTTTGGGCATACCCTCATCCGGCGGGATCGTTTTCAAATGTTTATTTACCAAAAGGATTGTTGATGAAAGAAGTTCATCTAACCTAATGACCCTTGTCTTTCGGCGGTTTACATTTTATTCTGCGGTGACATAAATTTCTATCTGTCACTGGGCCCACGGTGCGTGTAATGAAACGTGCCTTTTCTCGGAAACTGCCCTGATCTCATTCAATAAAAATTCAGCTGAAGCAGATATCATTGATTTCCCTATTTAGTCGCATTGCTTGTTTAAGAGTTATCATTTGAATAGTAGAATTAAAGAGGCTCTTTGATTTCGTACCTTTTCGACGCGTTTCGCAGCAAGAAGGTCGTTGTAGCAACAGTGAACAGGTAATTATCAATTCATTGTTATCAAACCAGTTTTCAAACTTTTCTTTAGGACTATAATGCAAGATTAAGAGGATAAATTTTCTTAAAGCAAAGGTGTGTGATGTGATAATGCACGATATTTTTACGGATAATATCTAACGTTTCTAATGAAAAGTCTTGCTTTCAAAATGTTCACTGTTAATCGGCTTGGTTTCCGGTTGAACAAGTGCGAAAATATATAACAGTCTATTCTTTTGGAAGGTTCTAATTCTTCCACTTTGATTAGACCCTTTTGTTCTTAATTCAAGCGGAAAGACTCCAACCGAACAACACCTGTGTTTAGCTTTTTGCAGCTGGTAGGAAATATATTTATTCAAATTAGAAGGGCGAAGTGTTTTGCTGCATGCAGAGGGAGTGATTTTTACGAGAAAGAAAGACTATAACAAATCTTTCTGGATTAATGTGCGAGGCCTTTCTTTATGTACAAGAATCTACTCCCATCTCCCGTACTTCCTTTGTATTGTCATGTTTTGTGTAGAGGCAATCGGATATTTTGTGTAAAAAAGACAATACCCAGACTCTCTACCTGAAAGACGGGACAGTTTTCAGCTCTGATGCAATGAATTGAAATCTAAGACTTAGTGGAGTGGTATCGAAAGCTCCTTAGGCTTAGCTTTTTCCAGGTTATGACGGGCTAGTTAAAAACATATTTTACTATAAACAACAACCTTTCATGTTTAGAATTTCGTCACAGCTACTGGCAATGGGAGAGTTAACTTCTTGCTAACAACTCTAATCTAATTTGTACGCATTTTAGCAGTGTAATTTTTCCGGTATTAAAACGAAAGCGGGAAATGTTGTGGGCGACTTGTTTGTTCGAGCAGCAAAATATGCCAGGTTTATTCATAAAAACGTTCTCGGATTAATGGTAATCATCCTAACCTAATATTTGACTGCTAGCAATATTCCCCCGGAGAGAGAATTAGAATAGCTATCAAGATGCCTTTTGCTCCTCCGAGAATACACACAAATGTCAATAAGTCACAGTCATTAAAAAAATCACGTGCGAATTCGACATCTTCGTTACATTCCTTGTATCCCATGGCAACATCCTGATGGTTGTTTCGTGATTGGCTGTTAAATTTTGGAGGTGTTTTCGCAACAGAACAAATTTATGTTCGCGATGCCGCCCCTTCCTTTTTCAAAGCAGCAAAACTTGGAGGACGTTGCATCTTCGGAAGAACCTGTAAGATCTTCAGGCTTCGAGACTGCATCGCGGCAGCTTCTCTCCATTTAGGTATGAAATTAGATTCCCGGTTCAAACATGCTAGTGAAAGAAGAGGGATAAAATTAAACCTCTCCGGCTTTTCATTCATTCATCTAATTACTTTTCGCATATTAAATCATAATTTAAATAGACGGTTAGCGGGTCTTGTCGAGAATATGAAATCAATAAGCTTTTCCCTTAAATGTTTTTAAACTTCGTTGCTTGACCTTTCAGAGAAGACATTTCAAAGTTTATCGGCACATTCCAACACACCGGCCTTTGTAGGTTATCGTTACGTGAAGCGAACTTTCAGAACGATTACATTTCATTTCCGTTTTATAAAGATTTATTTCTCTTTGTAGGATGGCAGTGCAAGTGGAGCTCTTTGGTAAAACTTTTGAGTTTGACTCAGACCACGAACAGCCGTTTTTCTTTCATCCTGATCCAGGGCCGTACAATGTGACAGTACCGACTTCGGATATTTGGAAAAAGTTCGAGCTGCGTCTACTTACACCTCCCCGCTCGCCATCGAGATGTGAGTCACCGAAATCAAGCGAGCTGACGTCCGTGGCAGACACTTTGCAAATTGTATCTGAAACCCTTGACGAAACGTGTACAAGCCCAACAGTTCTTGCTCCAGTCGAAGTCAACAGTGGCAACCTGAAATCTAAACTAATCCAAGACTGTATGTGGAACTGCTCAAATTTTGAGACGCTTGACTTTAAAGTGCCTATAGAGGAGTGCTACGAGACGCCGTGCTCAACTCCACCGCCGGTAGAATACGACAGTTCGGATTGTGTAGATCCATCAGCCGTGTTCCCCTACCCGATTAACGACACAACTCCAAGCATGGAAGCGACTGGAAGCGACTCTGGTAAGTCAATCAATGAAAAGAGTGATGTATTTCTTTGTTGTCACATAATTGTCACCGTGCGCACATACTTACACTCAAACTTTTTAAAATTTAGATTTGTGAGCAATACATTTAATAGAATCACTTTTCCGATTACATCGATTTGTATATCTTTCTTAGATTTGCATCTTTTCGACGATTTCATTGCGGTTAATTTGTTTAATAAACTTGATATTTTTCTTTCGCAGAAGAAGAGATCGATGTTGTAACCATCGAAAAACCGAGAAGAAAGAATCAAAGTGTCAACAACTCTCTAAGTCAGCCCCCGGCAAAGCGTTTAAGACCGGCTTTGACCAGACAGAAATCTACAACCTCGGTTCACAATTCCTCCAAGCAAACAAAAAGATCGGGACGGCCAAGCAGCGGGGAAGAGGACGAAGGTGAAGATGTTGAGAGCAAAAGAGAAACTCACAACGTTTTAGAACGGAAACGAAGAAACGACCTGAAGTTCAGCTTTCACACTCTCCGAAGTGAACTACCCGATGTCAAAGAAAACGAACGCGCTCCCAAAGTCGTTATCTTAAGGCAAGGTGCTGATTACATAAAAAAACTGAAAAATGAAGAAGGAAAACTTGTCGCAGAGTTAGATAAACTGAGAAAACGAAATCAGGAACTTCTAGACAAACGAAGTCGACTCGCTGGTCGAAAGCGAAAGCAATATTAACTCCGGCTTGAATACAGTCAAAGAGTAAAATGTAGGTTTTTTCTTTAATTCAGATGTAGATTTTAAATCAGCTTCGGCCTGTAAATACGATCCTTAGACATATACACATATACATATATAGTTTTGTTTGAAAAATATCTTCGGCTTATATATTGCATTTCATAATCAGACCAAGCTGTAAAGTTGCTTACTCCAATCTCCAGACCAAGATTTTACGCTAGTTTCAGTTGATCAGATATATAGTAGAAAATAGTTTATTGATTTTGTGATTACAGTTAGCGTGGGTAGTGCATGACTATATTTTCTACATATATACGAGTAGAGATCTTTAGAAATTCAAAAATGTCAAAAATTAAGAAGTAGTTTTAGGTTCCAATCTGACCACAAAACGAAACCATTCATTCTTAATTAATGTGAGAATAATTAGCATAATTAGTTAAAAGCGCGGGAAAAGGTTGATAAATTTCCATTCATTAGTAATGGGCTGCTGATCGTGTCGTTCGTGGCGAAAAGATAAGTTTGCTTTTTGACAAGCGGTGTATGTTGTGACTAGTTCTCGCAGCATCGATTTTTTCATACACTTTTTACTGTGTAAAATATGGTAAGGCCGGTACAGGGCTGACGAAAGGAATGATTTTGTACGGTGTCGAAGAAGTTTAGTATAGTCCTGTAACTTGATACACTGTGTTGAAATGATTGTCGTGAGACATTCAAATTGATTTAACTCCTTGGGGAGCACAGCGCTTAAATTTATATTGAGCTCTTAAATATGTTGTTATGTTTTTGGAATTTAAAATTGAAGTAGCTTGTTCAATATTATTTGTTTTCGTTATAACGTATGGTATTCGAGTTTGAATTTCGCTCGCCGTGATATTGACCGAGCTTGCACCATTTTGAAGTTGCAGAGCGGTTTTCCAAAGTTTTGTAAATGTTTTGATTGAAATCGCGTCATCTGCCTGCTTCTTGTTTATAGAATATAGTATTTTTTTCTAGGCAGCTTGATTTCGATTGCCACTAATTTGAATTTCAATTTTTGAAGTTTCCGTTTTAAAGACATTTGAATACCCAGAGATTAGAATGGGAAAATAAATGGCCGCTGGCCCAAGGATGTGACAAGAACATTGTGTTTTGTATTTGATCCTTGTGTGTACTGGGATTTTGGGGAGGGATATGGCCTTTTTTGAGGTTTGTGAGCCAGCCTGAAATATGGCAATCTCTTTCATCTGGAAATGAACTATTTTAAAAATGCCTGTGTTTTGCCGGGTTTTTAGAATTTTTTTTTGCATACAAATGTTTCTAAACGAAACTTGCACAATATCCTTTTTTCAAAGAACAGACGCCCACGACGCCACTGAAGTGTCGGGACACAATGGATTTTACTTTTGGTAGGAAAGCATAAAGTGATAAACTTGTGAAACAATAACCACAATTAAGTCGGAGGAAGACAAGAAATGAGGTGACGAAGTTTTTCTCAACAAATATGAGTTTGAGGGACAGACAAAACATTAAATGAATTAAACGCTGGAGGTACACTACAGATGTCTTTTACTGTGACTGGCGTGAGTCGCTTTTGGAAAATCGTAACAGTTTTGCTATTCAAAGCATTAGAATCTCGGGTTCATAGTTACAAAGTCGTGGGAAAATCTAGCTCAGATAATCGTTTCTGCTATCGCAGCATTCCAGTACCCTCAACCATTTCCGGTTTACTAAGAATAACCGAGGACGTCACTGCAAGCTTATGTCGCTGCCTTGAATAAACAATGCGGAATAAAGGCGAAAAAGCAACGGAAATTGATGCTAAATAATTTTAGTCGTTACTTGACCTATTCGCTTCGTCAAATCAATTTTACGAAGCGAAAAGCAGAACTTCTCTACAAAATAATGCCTTTATTGGCTCGAAGGCTGCGGCTTGATGGTAGCGACTGCTTTTTTTGTGATTCAGTATTCATTAAATTTGTAATAGCTTGCGTGATAGTGACAAAAAACTGGCATATGTATGTGTGAAATAAAAAACAACAGGAATTTAAAGATTATTTTCCAGCCACGCTAATATAACACTAGCGGACCCATTGGCTGTGTTGAAACTCTTGCAAGAAATTTGGCAAATGCTTACACGAAGTTCATTTATTTACAATCCAAAAACATCCTTTGCTTCTGCCATAAATTATCTCCTTGGCTTAGGCGTAGGTGTTTTAAATAAAAACAAACGGAACAACCAAACCGCAACTAATAGTTTTTGTTTGCTAAACATTAAAAAAGATAAACTTTCAATTAAATGGAAGAGTATTTTAAAAAAGAAATGAAAAAGGCTGCCGAGGTGCCACAGCTTCTCCGGAAGATGGCAATCACAGTTTGCGAATTCTGTCACGTAGTGTAATATTGCTATCTCAATTGTCAATGAGTTTGTTGAAAATCTAAGGCCACAGCTTTTACAGAACCTCCAAATTAGAGATTATGTTTTCCCCATGGCCATACTGATTATGTTGGAAAATGGTCTCCGCTCTCAGTGAAAATCCAATTCGACACATTTTACGAAGCTGCTCGTACATTTTCAACGACTTATTTCCAAACTGCACTCAGAAAAAAACTTTTGTTTTGACATTGCTTGGACCATCGAAAATATAATCAGCACTTTTACTGCTGTATTGATATTTTCTTTTTACAATTTTTTAGTTCTATTCAACCGGTTTTAAAAAGGCCATTGAAAACATCCTTAAGCAATTAAGCGGATCATCAACAGCGCATGCTATTCGCTTGCTATAAAACCTTTAAAATGACCAGTAAACCTGAATAATATCTTATAAATAGTTATCTCAGTTTTATGTCTTCTGTTAAGGTGTCATCAGCGTAATTAACTTAAAAAACAGCGGTTTTCCGGCCAAAAAGTAACGATAAAAATATGTAAATTAATCTTTTTGATAGATTTCTGTTACTATGGAAACCTTTTAAAATTTCAAAAATTTTGACTCGACTCCGTAAAATATTCAAAATACCAGGGAAAAGAATGCTACACCACTACTAGGTTATTTAACAATTATTCTAAGGGACTTTAAGCAGTGAGGACGGCGACGCCAACGACGACGGCAAAGAACAATAGTAAACACAATAACCGCACGTTGGAATGTATCGAGCTGAGCATCTGCACGTTGTTGTTGCTGGAAATAGAACGTGAAAAGACCTATTTTGAAGTTTTCGGGACGACGAGGACGTGATAACAAAAATGTTCTCAGTATTTGTTTATCTTCAAGGAGTAACTTTTACTCTTTTTCTGTTCACAAAGCTGAAGGCGGCGAAAACAAAAGCCTAATGACCCGAAGAAAGGAGTAAAGAGCAAATCAGAAATATATTTTTTCTGAGCCGTTGTCGTTGGCGTTGCCGTCGTAGTTGCTTAAAGTCCCTATTGGTGAGACTGCGATGCTCGTTACCATGCGACTTTATCATCCGCTGCCGGAATTTTCAAAACTCGTCTGGCACTGCACGTGGAAATGACTGATGAGAGCGGCGTATAATGGAAACAGCTAAGCATGCTCGACAGAGATTCGAGCCGCTGTTCGGAGAGGTCTCTAAGACATCTGCTTGCATGGTACCGTAACCGTGGGTTTGTTTTTTAAAAATTCTAGTCAATTTGAGCCTCGTTGTCAGCCTTAAAAAAATCTTCAAAGCGTGTAAAAAACGTGTTTAACAAAATCCAATCGTTGGAAAAGCTGTTTTCACAGTTGTTGAATTAATTCATTATATAGCTATTCTGACACTAATCAGAAAAAAAAATTGGAGTGTTCTTTGCCTTCCATGTCAAAAAAGCACAACGAGTGGACAAAAAAAGGCCAATACAGTCGGTGTCTTTGATCGCCACCTAGTTTGCGTATAATTTGAAAGGTAACACTTTGCTGCGCGGTAGGTTTTTTCTTTAATTGAGAAGGTGCTGCCTTTGCTCTCAGTTCTTCAGATGGTTAGACCTTCCCGTCTTCTCGGATAAGGACGTTAAACCGTAAATCCAAAATCTTGACCTCCTATCGAGGGCCTTAATTAAAACCTGCAGCATTTGTCTAAAAGAGTAGGGTTATGCTAATGTTGTGAGATATAACTGATCAGTTTAAGACTGAATTTGATTGCATGTGAACTGCTTGAAGCGGTCTGGCTAAGATTAGACCCTCAAACTACTGACCCTGTGTTAATTGTAAACAAGTGCTGAAAAGACCTGACTAGAAGCACCTTTATAACTTTTCAATTACATTTTCATACAGAATTAAACAATATCAATATATTATGTCTACGCAAGCATGATATTTGCCGGAATTGCTTACCATTGCGGTCGCTCTCTGTTCCATTTCCATCTATTTTGTTGTTTATAATTCGCACATGTTTTCCAGTGTTTTTCGAGTACAGAACATGAACTCTTGTAATCGACCTTGCGACTCGAAACTTTTCTTTATTGTCGCTATGAGGCTTGATACGTAGAACCTAACAAAACATCATAAGATCATCAGATATGGTGTTTATATTATTATATGTTTCTAAGTCAAATAACAATTAAGCAGTTATCTCTATGAAGCCGGTATATCATCTGCTGCATTTAATCTGGTTTAATTTACTTCTTTGAAAAACGTGCAACGGGGAGTGACAAACCAGTTGCATTTTTGTTTAGTGAGCGTCCAGACTTTTTCACAGCGTTCCCGAAATTTAGTTACGATTCCCGAAATAGCTTACCTTATCTAAATGCATTGAATTAGCACTTGTTTATTTTTTAGGAAATTGTTTATTCCAGTGTTTGTTTCAGTAATGGCAGTATTGAAAAATATTCATCGCCAAAAAGTCTTTTCACTTCATTTACAATGGTCGAATGCAGTAAAACTACTCATAGTGAATTCTAAAATGGAGAAGAATTTATTGCTCGTGGAACTACAAGTATTCTTCATCATAATTGAAAGTTTGATTTTGTCCCCAATTTTTTCATTTGGCTCCCGCACTTTTTAAATGACTTTCCCACAGAATTGTCTTGATCTACCGATCCCGTGCTTTTATCTCGTAATTCTAGCTCGACATTTTGGTGTAAAACTCCCGAAACAGCCTTTGTTCCCCCGTAGTGCAGATACAAAAAGTGCAAAAAAGTGACGTCGTTTGTGGCATTTTGTTTGCTTAATAATGCTTTTTTCTCTTCACTCTGATTTTCATCGATTCAACTTCAAGTGAGAGATTGCCTTTCTGGCATCATGCAGATCGACAACCGCTGATACTCCTTCCCCTTTATACAGCAAATTCGTTGCTTTGAAATGTCTAATTAATAATTGTAATTAAACTGAATGAAGTGTGTGAATTTGTATAGGAAATTACACCGTTCGAGAAGAATTAATGAAAAATACCGCGCGTATTTGATGAAATTGATTTAA